>VWYK01076856.1:18492-39098 GCA_013399775.1 Semnornis frantzii
TTATTCCCCTGTTCAGAAAAGTTCACACAGATGTAAATATGAAGTCAGACCAGATTTGGAATTCTTAAAATCACAGAATCCTAGAATGGCTTAGGTTGGAAAGGACCTCAGAGATTATATACTCCAGCCTGCTTGCCATAGCCACAGATGCCTCTCAGCTAGATTTGGCTGCTCTAACCCTCATCCAGCCTGGTCTTGAACACTCCCAGGGAGGAGGCATCCAGAGTCCCACCATGCTTGTGCTGAAGAATTTCTTCCTGAGATGCAGTTCAACCCTGCTTTCCCTCAGCTTCAAAACATTCTCCCTTGTCCTATTGCTAGACACCCTCATGAAAAGTCCCTCTGCAGCTTTCCTGTAGGATCCCTTCAGCTGTAGGTTGAACTAGATGATCTTTCGAGGTCCCTTCCAGTCCCTGACATTCTGTGATTGGAAGGCAACTCTAAGGTCCCCCCAGAGTCTTCTCTAGGATGAACAACCCCAGCTCCCACAACTTAACTTCATAGCAGAGGTGTTCCAGCCCATGGATCATCTTAGAATGAGTTCAGTATTTTTATTGCTGGTGTAACTAAACGACAAATATGGTATTATGATAATCTCTTACTCTGTAGTCTGAAAATAATTGTTTCCCACTATGCAGCTGTTTCAGACGTGTGTTGTAGTTTAATTTTACCCTCACTTGAGACTTGAGGGGCATTTAAGTAGAAATTACTGCTCTAAGTAGTAATTAAAATCTAGAATTTAATTTTTGCTTTTTAAAATTATTTAAACTAAGAGGTTTTGAGTGGAAATACACATTCATTTACACTAGGGTTAAGAAGTGTACCTGTAACGCTGTGTAAAAGTCATTTGCAATGACCTGGAGTGGGTTAAAATGGTTTTAAAAGGTAAGATGAGGAAGAAGCTTCAGAATTCTGCTGCTCAAGTAAAATAGTTCTGACCTTTTGGGAAGCAGAGGGGATTGCTTTGGTTGTCTTTCCTGAAAGCATCTTATGTTTTCCCAAGGCAAAAATTGGTGCTTCTGAGAAAGAAGAGCAAAGTCAGTGTGGGAGCACTGTTCCTGTTGAAGATGGGATAAAGGTAGAAGAGTGGTCATCTGGGAACTTGAGAGGGCGTGCAGACCCCAATCTGAATGCGGTGAAAATAGAAAAGCTGTCAGATGATGAAGAAGTAGACATAACTGATGACATGGATGACTTGCTTTCTCCTGCCTTCCACCAGGAAACTGAGAAATCTGGATTATCTGTTCCCTCAGAAAGTCCAGTTGAAGAATTGAGAGGAACGGAACACAGTTTGTTGTCTGCTGGACACGGTTCCACAGTTTCTTTACCTAAAGGAGATCCTCAGCACACCAAGCGAGATACAGTGGATGCATTAGTATTTCCAGCAGTTGCAGCAACATGTTCTCAGCACCTGAACGGTGAGAAATCTGTGAACTTAGATTACCATCAATACAATAATTGTACTGAGAAGGCCAAACAAGACAGACTGGTAACATCTCCTGGTACTGCACAAGTAACCGATCAGGAGTGTAGTGCGGAACAGAGAGACGCAGCTGATAATGGATTGCTTTTTCCGTCTCCCTGCCAAGCGGATGAAGATCATCAGGAAGAAGCAGAGGAGCTTAAGCCTCCTGATCAAGAAGTGGAGGTTGACAGAAGTGTCATTCTGGAAGAAGAAAAGCAAGCTATTCCTGAATTTTTTGAAGGGCGCCAAGCCAAAACTCCAGAGCGCTATCTGAAAATCAGGAACTATATTTTGGATCAGTGGTAAGATGCATTAATTTCATTAACCAAAATGAGAGACTGAGATGACTCACATCCTGCTTTGTTGTAGTCAAAACGCTACTTAGTACCACTAGCTTACTCCTGAAAAGAGTAAAATTAATTTTATGGTAGCATTGTAAAAATTGCCAGTGAATACCAGTGATTATTAATGCTTCTTTCACATCTTTCCAGTTTTTTTTTTTTCTCTGACATTCTGGAAGCAGAGAAGCATTAAGAAAATGAGTGTCCTGTATCTGGACAAGCTGCATCCATTTTGGTTACATTTTCTTCCCATTTTTGTCATCTTGTATTTAAGAACAGTTTTAATAAATGGTTCTTCAAAATAGGTGATTACATTCAGAGGTCTGTTGCATCATCATGCAGCCTTTGTACAAGGGCAGCTAGAAAATATGCTTTGTGCTACAGTAAATAATGTTGGTCAAAAACATTACTTCAAATTCAGAATGTTGTACATGCGAATATTTTATATTTCTTTATCCACTTTGGCGATCCTCAGGGATTTGTGGTAGCAGGCTCCATACACAGTTTGTTCTGTTAACAGCTTTGTTTTGTTGCTTGGTGTGTTGGTTAGTAGAAGGAATTGCTGAGTTTAACTCTGTTCCGTTTCATTTGTCTTGTGCATTGACAGCTTATCCTAGAAACTCTGTAAGTGCTGAACTGAAGCAATTCAGTATCAGTTTGGAACTGAAACAATTCATTAGCTGCTTAAAAGGAAGTAATAAGGGCACAGAGAGTTACCCCAAGGGAGCCCTTTGGTAATAGGAGTAGACTAATCTACCACAGACTTTCTTTCGTCAGTTTAACAGTTTCACAGTATTTCTGAGTAATTTCATTGCTTCCTGGTAACAGTCATGTTGAAGAGTTTGTTTTAACACATGGAACCTAAATTTCACTCTGCCTAGGTATGGATAACCCTAAAATGAATAGTATGTGGTTTGTGAAGTTCCTGCTTTTGCTACGGTTGCCGTGCACAGTGGTGTGCAGTGCATGCAAAATGGAGGGAAATCAAGGCTTCAGTGGCTCATCTTAACCTCAGCTCAGGTCACACAATTCCTTCTTCCCCCTAGGACTCATTTTACTCATTGACAATGTGCTGTCCTGTCTTTTAGGGAGAGATGTAAACCCAGGTACCTGAATAAGACTTCAGTACGTCCAGGCCTTAAGAACTGTGGTGACGTGAACTGCATTGGGCGGATCCACACATACTTGGAATTGATAGGAGCGATTAACTTTGGCTGTGGTAAAGATACTTTTATTGGCATTGGTTTAGAATTGCAACTGGTTCTTGCTGAACAGATCTGTTGTCTGTCTGCTTTTTGTATTCAAATGAATGCTTTCATCTGAAGGCTAAACATAAAGCTTAGTAGATGTGTCTTTAAAAGAAAAGTAGTAAATTGATTTCATTGAAGCGTGGATGACCGATCTTAATCAGAATCAAGCATCCACATGGATAATCTTCCAACTTCTCCATATTCTTAAAGTCTTAAACAATAACTATTGTTACATTTAAGTTCTGTAGAAGAGGAGTCTATGGACTGTGTTTACACAGCCTGTATGGCTGTAGCCTCTTTTGGTATTCATGTTGAAGAACTATGTAATGTCAGGGTATAGAGTTCCCACAGAAGGATACACCTTAATCCTCACTAGGAAGGACCTTCTGAGCAGATTCTCTCTCATGACCTTTGAGAATCTGGAGGAGTTTCTGACCTGCTTATGGGATTATGGATTTTTGGTTTTACACAAGACCTTTGCTTTTTTTTCTGCCTTTTTTTTAATCTCCCTCATTCTTACCCACACCAACTGGTGGAGTATTTCCTTTTGTGCTTTTCTGAGTGTCAAGCATTAGATTTTTTTTTTCCTGATAACTGCTCCATCTGAAATTTTGCCCTTCCTCTATATAAGACAGAATTGAAGTTGATGTTTCTTTTCGTGTAGTTGCGACTGTTTCCTAAATAAAAACCAATATGTTCATCCTTAGGGGGCTAGCTTTCGCAAGATTCAAACGTTAATATTAGGTGACATGTTAAAAGGACACCTATAGCTTAACATTGGCTTAGAGTCTTGGATTGATTTTGATCCAAAGTTGAATGACAGTCACTGAGGAGTGTGCTGCAAATACGTTTTTGTCTGAAGTAAAGGTTATTGAAAATTAATTAACAATAAAGAAGGAAGTTTTCCTGTCTTAAAAACACTGCAGTAGTGGGAGGGTGCTGTATCATCAGTCACTAGTGTGGCCATCAAGAGGTCTCTTTTCACTGTGGGTTTTGGTGTTGCTTTTTTTATTTTATGGCATTTGTCATTACCAGTTACCTGTGTCATTCTTGGCTCTGTAGCGGCAGTGGTTGGCTTTGTAGCTTACTGAAGTGCAGCGTCTCTCTCCTGTACCTATAGAACAGGCTGTCTATAACCGCCCCCAGCCAGCTGACAAGGCACGGTCCAAGGAAGGCAAAGATACAGTGGAAGCCTACCAGCTTGCTCAGCGCCTGCAGTCCATGGTATGTGCTGGGGAGGGGCCTGGGAGCAGCAAAACCATTCAGCATGGAGAAGGTCTTTTCAATTTTCATTTTCAGACTGGAGCATCTCAGGGAACTTCTCCTCCGTTCAGTTTGTGGTTTCATGAGGATGCCCTGTAATTCCAGTGTCCATTTAGGTACAAGTTCTGCTCTCTGATAGGTGTCTGCCCTAACTACTTCTGTCTTACACATTTGATTTCTGTTCAGGGACTTAACTACATCTGTGGTTTAGGCTTTTTCCCGAGGGCTTAACCCCTGCCTACCTTTCCATAATTTATTAGCCAGAAAATAGTGGAGTGTGTTGGGAGTGCATAATTAAGTGCTTGCATTTTAACCGTTGCTTATAGAAACTCTACAATTTGGCTTACTGAGAGCCTTATCTACACAATTAAAGACAGTATTAACTCATTAATAAGATTGTAATGTGAGTTACCAAGGCTTGCCAGGCTGAACTTTTGTATTCACATTTATTGTAGCCGTTTAAGTACTTCACACCAAAATAAATCAGTTGAGGAGAGGAAAACTAGACCAATCCCGCTTAAAAAAAAATAATAGATTGAAATGTAAAAAAGAGTAGCCTCCACAAGGTGTAAACACACTGGGTTTACAGTTCTTTGTATTATCTGGAGCTGGATGATGATGCAGTGTTGCTGTTGGAGATGTTGATGATCCATGGAACAGCAGCCAGGTGTTCTGTTTGCCAGCTTGAAAACCTGAAAATTTCGCTGCTGAGTCACAACCGTCTGTAAACTACTGAATTTTACACAACTGCAGGATGTTGTTTCTTTTCTGGGAACAGAGTGTTAGTAACGTTTGTGTGGCAGTGACCTTTTTGGACAGTGTTTATTCCTGTGGCTGATGAGATGAAGCAAGTGCAGCTTTTCCAGGAGTACGATCCTTGACTTGTGTTGATTTGCTTGCTGCAGCGTACGAGACGACGGCGAGTGCGAGACCCTTGGGGAAACTGGTGCGATGCGAAGGATTTGGAAGGGCAGACTTTTGAGGTAACCTCTCTGTGTTTAAACTTCCCTTACAGAATGAATCTTGCTAATTGCAAGCAGGTGGTGTTGCATCAACTAGACAAGGGAAGCAGTTGCATAACAGCGTAGCAGGTACTTAACCTCTCTTGGTGGAAGCAATAATTCCACAGTTATGTAGCAGCTGTTAGGTCTTTATGCAGCTGATAAATACAACTGTGCTTTGGTGCTTACAGAGGTGTTCCTGTTGTGAGCATGTGTCCCCTATACTGTTCTATGCCTAGAAAGCTCTTTGTTTTGTCTTGCAGGAGGTTTCATGACCCTTTGTTTTCTGTTAACTGCCTTCCTAAAGCTAACAGTAGGGGATAGGAGAACGAGATTTAAATGCTATTTTTTCAGTCACATATGGTCTCAGTGCTTATAATGCAGGTGATATGAGTTCCTAATAAATGCTCTGCTACTAGCAACGTTCCCAGAAATACTGTGCTTTATGAAGTGCTTAGAGACATCCATACAAGTTTAAATATTTTTATAGAAGATTTGAAAAGAAAATATCCACTTGTCCATTTGCAAGCTTCAGTAAGAAGTACCTGTAACAGTCACTCCCATAATGTTATGAGGCTGTACCTATTCTTTAGTAACTGGGATAAATAATTCCAGCACTCTGCAGAATGCTTATTTGGATTGAAATAAAGGTTGAAAATTCTTAGGGGGTGTCATGGTAACTTCTGGCCAGGGGTGGTAATGGTAGCTGCTCTACTTAGTTATCACACTTACATTGATGCCATGATTTGTGATATGGGGTGTGATTTTCCTGAATTTGATGGGCTTGGAGAAGGTCAGAATTCTCTCATTGGGCACTCTGTGGCCTAGATCTCTGCCATCACTCACATTGCTTGATTCTGCCGTGGCTGTTGCCCTCTCTCTTAAGTGGTCCTGAAAGCCACACAAATTTACAGCATATCAACAGGACACTGATGTCAAGAATGTATTCTGAGCTGGTTTTGGAATTATTGCTGAGAGAGCATTTCAGGCATTAAGACACATTTAGTTTTTTTATTTGCTTTTTTTTTTAGCACCTATCTGCTGAAGAATTGGCAAGAAGAAGAGAGGAAGAAAGACTGAAACCTGCGAAATCTTCTAAAGGTTCAAGACAAATAAAAAGGTTATTATTTGATGTATATCATGTTCAGACCTAGGTCTTCTAGAAGTGAAACAAATGTCTTGTGTAGCTTCAGGCTGGAATGCTGCAAATCATGGTCAGAAATAAGTGGTATGCATTTGTAAGGTAGTAAAGTGTCTGTATTTGGTGGAAGTTATCCTAGTGTGAAGATGTCAAAATCCAGTAAAGAAAATGTGGTTACTTCTCCTCTGCCAAGGAGACAGAGAGAAACTTGAAAAGTTTCTTGACTGTCTGACATCTTTAGAGAGATTTTCTTTCATTTTATAGTTCCTTTGATCCCTTTCAGCTGATACCCTGCTGCGTATTCACTGCAGAAAAGCAGGTATGTACCTGCAGGTATGAACACTCCAGAATACTTTTCCACTTTGGTTGCTTTTCTTGGGCTCATTATTGCATTTATCCTTTCAGGAACCTTTCCAGGTGAAAGTGTCTTCTGAAGCACTTTTAATAATGGATTTGGTGAGCATTAAGTGTTATTTTTCCAAAAGCTGTGCAGTATTTTTAAAGGGCACCATAAGAAGATTGAGAAATGCAGTAGTTCTTTCCATTTGGACTTACAAGTGAGAATCTGGTGTTAGATAAAGCCACTAAAGATGATTTTTTTTCCCTGTATTGTGCTTAGTGTGTGACCATGTGCCTTCTAGAAAAACAACAGGAGTCTTACTACTTCTCTCTGTTGTACTATAATTTGAGTAAAGCTACTTCCTACAATAGATTGTCATTTGGAGGTCTTTGTGGGTTCATTTTCTACTAGTCTGGGCATTGATTTTGTATTTATAAAGCAAGGTGTGGGGGTTTTTAGTTACAACATAAAAACTGGTGCAGTGGTTCAGCACTGCACAGTGTTGCACAGGCTTTATTTTTGGAAGCTGGCATCACTTCATGTGTGGAAGTGAGATACAAATGCACTATGTCTATGTCTGTGTAGTAAGGAAACACAATCTTTTGGTTTTGCTCTGAATGGAAATGCTGAGTATTTAAGAATCTTTAGTTGTCCCAGGTTTTCCTTCTGTATGTCATAGAGAAATTGCTGTGTTGTGAAGCCAATGTATGATCTACCAGTGTGCAGAGAGATGATACAACTTGGACTTCAATGATTTTTTACTGTCGTTTTAGCACTCTCATGTGTCTATGGCAGAAGTAATAGGGCTGCTAGGTGGAAGATACTCTGAAGCTGATAAAATTGTAGAAGTAAGTGTTTGTCTTCTTACATTCTCTCTGAAATACAAAAACTATTCTGATAGTTTCTATAACTTAAGTAGATGTATATGCTCTTTCTGAAGGGCAACTACATAAATAGATTGAAGTTAATTATTGTAGCCTTGAAATGTTGGAGTTGTGCCTAAGTTCAGGCGTTGGCCTGTTAGCTCTGTCCTGAGGAAGACCTGGCATATGACACAGTTATTTAAATTTTCTTTAACTGATGGAGATTTCTTGCATTTATCCATCTGGAGACTTTTTTAACAGGTGTGTGCAGCAGAGCCATGCAACAGCCTCAGTACAGGACTGCAGTGTGAGATGGACCCGGTGTCCCAGACACAGGCCTCGGAAACGCTGGCTGCCAGAGGGTTCAGCGTTATCGGCTGGTACCATTCCCACCCGGCCTTCGACCCCAACCCCTCCATACGAGATATTGACACCCAGGCTAAATACCAGGTACTTGCTGCTCTGCGCATTACAAACAAGCAAAGAGGGAAAAAAACAACCCAGACAGCCCTAAAGCCTCCCTGGTACTTACAGTATTATTCATGTTATTGCTCTAATGCATTTTAAAATTGGTTCGTTCACGAATTGCCATAAATGGTATTTATATTAGAATGTTCTGAAGAAGAGTGTATTTCTTTTTGTGCTTTTCAGAGTTATTTCTCCAGAGGTGGTGCCATGTTCATTGGAATGATTATAAGCCCTTACAACCGAAACAATTCCCTTCCATATTCTCAGATGACATGTCTTGTAATTAGCGATGAGATCAGCTCGGATGGTTCCTACCGTAAGTACCAACATTCTGTCCCTTCTCTTAATTTTGCCTTCCTTTTGGATACTAATGGGCAAAATGTTTCTGTTCTTGAGCTTGAGAAATATGTATTTGTATACTGTAGTGATTTGTGCTCTACTTAACCAGGAATTCCACCTAAACTGAAGTAGTCTGTGATGTCATGACAAGAATATACAAGTGTTAATGGACAGAACATTGGTTTTCAGTATTAGTATTTCTCACAATCCATGAAAGAAATTAAAAGGGTTGGTGTGACGGTTTGGGAGTTCCCCGGCCCCCCACACTTGTAAAATGACCCAGACTAGAACTCAGCCGGGCTGGAAGTTAAGAGATGAAGCTCTGTTTACAGCTCAGCACAATGTACAAGCAGATATATACAGTATATACAGGAATATTTACAGAAATATACAAGGTAAAGGTAATACAGACACACAACTCCCCTCCCAGAAATCAGAGACCCCACGAGGGACTCCCACCCACCCTTCCACCTTCTCCCCACTCCCACACCTTACCCCAAGGTTTGCCTTACGTGCAAGGAGGATCAGCTGGGGAGGATTAGAAGAAAAGTGGTTAGTGAAGTTATTCAGCAGAGAGGAGAAGCCAGAGCTGCTAGAGAGCCCAAAATGCTGTTAGCCCAAGACGCTATACCCGAGAAGCTGTGCCCCGTGACCCCGACTGCCCGCTCGAGACACTCTTATCTTTTTGTAAACATCTCAGCAAGCCTATGAGTAAAGTAGACATCACTGTTGTTTTACCTTCACAGCCTATAGTATAATTTTCTCTATTAAAATATTCCAATTAGCCCAAACCAGCACAGTTGGGAACAAGGGGCACCGTTATTTACATAGAGCATCACAGAATCAGGGAATGGTGAGAGTTGGAAGGGACCTCTGGAGATCATCTAGTCCAACTCTCCTGCTAAAGCAGGGTCACGCACTGCAGGTTGCACAGAAACATGTACAGGTAGGTTTTGAATCCCTCCACAACCTCTCTAAGAAGCCTGCTCCAGTGCTCTGGCACCCTCAAATTAAAGAAGTTTCTCATGTTCAGGTAGAGTTTCCTGTATTGTAGTCTGTGCCCCTTGCTCCTTGTCTTGTCACTGGGCGCCACTGAAAAATGTTTGACCCTGTCCTCTTGCCCCTCATGCTTTAGCTGTTGATAGAATTGATCAGATCCCCTCTCAGTCTGCCCTTCTTCAGGCTGAACAGCCCCAGGTCTCAGCCATATGAACATATCCAGTATTTATATCTCAGTATCTATATGAATAGCTGAGAAACTCCTCTCTGTGTGTTCCTTAGACTTTGCTGTGCTAACAAAATTCCAAAGAGATCCTTTGGTGGAGGAGACAGAAATATAACAGCAAAGAGTAAGCTACTAGAGTGGCCAGGAATCCTTGTTTGAGTAACTTAGTCTTCAGAAGGTCAAAGGATCAAACTTGCCAGCTGTCCAGGAAAGCACAAGATAGAAAAGGTGAACTGGTGTGCCGGCACAAATCCCAGCCTGAAAGAACAAAGTTGATGTTGTTGGCACTTCATGCAAAGGGAATCTTTTTCTTTCCTGAGGAGTTAAGAACATACCATATAAAATTTATGTACTTTAAGTGGTAGTCAAATTTTCTGCTCCTTCCCTGACATTAATTTTAGGGAAATTGCCATGATATCAGCCTATGGTTATGGTAGCTGCCTCTTCTTTCTCCACTTTCCTCCCCTTGTGCAAGTCCTGATTTTTGCATCCAAACTCCAAGGTTTCCAGTTTTCTTGGCAGAGGCCAGTGTGAGCTGGCAGTTCCCCCTCTGTTTTTTTCCTGTGGAAGAAAGCAAGGGACACCATCTGTTTGGAGATTTGCTTCATAACCCTAGGGCAAGGGAAGTGGTGGCCACATCTGTGCAGCAGTTCCTGTTTACCATGCTGATAGTACAGGAATTTTATCCTTATTTCCCATTCATCTCCCATGTCTGGTATGGAGTTAATATAGTTAACAACTTTCTCTGCCCTTAGGAATAGGCATTTTTTTAGTCACATATATTTTCTGCCTGAGAGGGCTTCACACTTATGTTTCTCTCTTAAAATCAGCTGTTTGCAAAATGGGATCTCCTCTAGCTCTTTGGAGAATTTGCTTGTAACACTAAGTACTGCGTAAATGAATGCAAGTTAGTAATTCCTGTGAGCCGGAACTATTTCTGTAGACTAATTCTTGCTGTTGGAAATGTGTTCTGCACTGAACACTTCCCATTGGACATGTGCTCGAGTAGCAGATTGTATTTGTTCAAGGCCAGGTGCCATGAGGCCTTGAGCCTAGTTGAGAGGTGTCCCTGCCCATGGTGGAGAGGTCGAAGTAGATGATCTCTGAGGTGCCTTCCAACCTAAGCCATTCTGTGATTCTAACAGATTACAAAGAGTTCTGGGGAGGGAAGGGATTGCACCTACGACTGAAAAAGGGAAAGACAAAGAGTTGAGGGTATAGGACACACTGAATAATTCTGTTCAATTGATGACAGGCCTGCCCTACAAATTTGAAGTGCAGCAGATGTTGGAGGAACCTCAGTGGGAATTAATATTTGAAAAAACAAGATGGATCATTGAAAAATACAGATCCTGCCACAGGTACGTGTCTGCTTGGTATCAAGCATAGCCAGATCAGCATTTGTGCATGGTAATTATTAGTGTTTCAGAAGGACATGTCTCTGCTTTCTACAGCACTTTATTTTTCTTTTAACAGCAGTGTCCCCATGGATAAAATTTTTCATAGAGATTCTGACCTGACTTGTTTGCAGAAAGTGAGTTTTCTTCTTTGAGCTTTTAATATTGTAATTATTTGGGTTTTAAACACAAATCTGTTTTGTATCATCAGAATTCACCTGAAGTCACATTTGTACAAATCAGAGATGTGAACTCAAGATATGACTCGTGTGGTGCAGCCTATTTGCCTACAAACACAATGAATGTAAGGGTGCTCATCTGAGCACTAGGGGTGAGAGTGAGGTGCAGATACGAAGTTCTAACCTCACTTTGGAGAGGAATGTCAAATGAATCCTGCTCAGCATATGGTGAGAGCTGCGTGTTCTCAGAGCAGTTTGGACTTCCTAGTCCTTTTTTCAGTCAGCAAGGCAGTGCTGTGCCATGTCTGTCATACATAAGTGGTGACTTCAATTTCCCTGTCAGTGTAGTCCCTGCTGTGAGGTTCTCAACAACTACAGCCAGAACACGAATGGCACAGACAAGACACAAAGTCTGCCCAAACACAGACACAGCAATTACACACAGCTCACTTCTTTCTTTTTTCCCTCCCAACATGACTTTCCTTATAAACAGCTGACATCTAAAATTGAGTTGGCAGGGTTCTCTTGACTTTAGCTGTTGTGGAATCGGTTTTAAAGAACTGGTTTTAAATCACTTGTGTTTCTGTGTGACTTAAGATGCGTACTGTACAACAAACACTTTCTATAGATGTAATCCTAAATATATATACTTGCCAGCTAGAAGGGGAGAAAAATAAACTGGGGTAAAAGGGTAATTTTGACACAGAATCACAGCGTGGTCTGGGTTGGAAGGGATCTCCAAAGCTCATCTAGTTTTAAAAAAATCTCCCTTTGTCTTTTGACTAGCTCTTGGAGTGCATGAGGAAGACCTTGGACAAGGTAACAAACTGCTTCATTGCTGAAGAGTTCTTGACTCAGATAGAAAACTTATTCCTGTCCACATACAAGAGTGAGAAAAAGAGTGATGTGGGAGAAAATGAGAATGAATGACTGTTCAAAGGATTGACACTGTGGTGGCTCTAACAAAACTAAGTGATGGAAGTTAGGGGTTATTGTTTAATTTCTCTTCCCCTCCTCCCCATTATATCAACTCTCAGAATTATTATTTGTGTTAATAGTAACTGTTAAAGAATTCCCTGTCATCTTACTGGTATGATTTAAACATCCTTGGAAAACCTTTTCATCTGTGTGACCTGACCTGACTACCTGAGGGATGCTTCATACTAACACTTTGTGACATGCCACAGAATGAACTGATTGACCATCAGCCCACCGTTGGGGAAGGAGGACAGCCTGGCAAGAGTACTGCACTTCAGTCTCCAAGGAGAGTTTGTCCTCTCACAGGTCTTTCAGTCTGGGAATTTTCTCTTTTATTTTCTATCTGCAGGTACACAGCTAACTCGGATTGGCTTTGTTCCATCAATGCTTTAGAGATTGTAAATTTGAATGAATTCACGGAAGACAAACTTAACTGAAATGAAAGTTTTGTAGCTGGCTAATTTCAGACTTCCTTGTTTCCAGTCTGGAATTCTTTTATTCAGTTGTAGTTTAATGCATTGTCTGAGAGGGTTTATGTTTTGGTTTGTTTTGGTTTTTTTTTTTCCCCCTGATCCTTATGGTTGAGTAGCTTTTTGGCATGTTCTTTGCCATCTTGCTTCTATATTTGGGAGAAAAAGCTGGCAAGATTTCATGACTTCTCAGTAGTGGTTGTGCTTGTTTCCAGTGGAAATGATAACTCCTGTCTTCTTACAGGTTGCAGTCTTTCTGATCTTCCATTCTACAGGGAGATACTATGTTCTTCTGCCAGATCATTGTGATTTGTCCACTTCTAACTGCTGCTGTTTCCTGTGGAAACGAGCTCTTGAGTGATGGCAAACTAAGTGCAACAAGTAGAAAAGTATCTCTTTTTAAAGTAAAAAACCCCACCAACTTTTATATTCAAAGTCTTCTCTGTAATCTGCCATGCAATAAGAAGACATTCTGATTTGCATCAGTTCTTCAGTTAAAATTTCATGCAATTAGATAAATTAGTCATAAACAGATTGATCTTGGTGGAGAAGTTTCTTGATTGCAGCTTGGAAATGTTTCATGAGCTGCATCACTGTGAATCTTTACAGAAAATAATGGGCTTTAAATTTTGCTTTCTGAATCACAAGGAAACTTGACTTGTGTACGTTTATTGCTACTTGCCTATATTTATCCTGGGGAAAGTTTCTCAGAGATCTAAAATATATTTGAAAACACAAAGCAGGTGAGACATTGAATTTATATCTAGAGAAGTGACCACAGACTCAATTCTTATTTTAAAATGATATATATTTGTGTATAGATCTAGTTCTGCCTAGCAGAAATGGAACTTCAAGATTTTATATATTTACATTTTTAACTCGGCTTTTCATTTGTACAAAGATTTTGAAAAGCTTTAAAATTGTAGAGTTGCATCCCAAGAAGGGAATTCCTGTACAGGAGTTAACATTAATCGTGCCTCGTGAAAAGTCTGTCTCTGTCTGTTGCTAAGTGGAAGGTGCAGAACCTGATCACATGAACATGCAAGCCCTTGATACTCGGTGACTCTCCCGGTGCAGATTCAAGAGCTATGGACTACAAAAAGTGGTGAAGGTTCTGTGCTTTCCTCTGCTCAGATCTGCTGATGTGCAGCTTTCAATCCCACCACTGTGTGTAGTTTACAAACATGGTGTATCTGTCTCTGTAAGGCATGCTGACTCAGTCTGCATATATTCTATCACGTCATCTTTGGGATCTCCTAATTAAAACTACTGCATGGCTTTTGGTATTTCTAGTTCAAACTCCACACTCTTGGTGAGGGTACATTCCTTCCCTACTTAGCTGTGCAGTGCTCTGCAGTGTAAGCTGTTCTTTTGCAGTCTTGCATAGGTTACTCTCTACAACAATCTCACAGTAGAATTTTATGTACTAACAGCTGTAATTAGTTCTGGAAGAAAAAAATTTTGAACCTATGGTGTAACAGCGGTATGAAATAGACAATATTCCTTGTTCACATGCTGTCTGTTTCCAGCTACAAAAGGATGGATGTTGGTTTTACCCAGGCAGTGGTAACAATGTGCTGGCTGCTGCTCCATATAATGGTTGAGTTGATGTAATGTGGTTGTAGTTGCTGGGTTTAACAGTAATGTTACATAAGAAAAGTTCTGAGTACCACATTCATGTTTGAAGCAGTTTGCCTCTTGAGGAGATGGTGCAGTATTGAGCCTTTGGTCTCAACAGAGACTCAGACATTCTCAGAGGTCGTTAGCAGGGTGGTGTGGGAGGAAACAGAACTGATAATACCATCCTCACCCAGTGTTGCCACACAACATTGTGATGCTCAGTAATTATTTAGTTGGCAGGAGCCCTGGTAAGACTATAACTAATCTGCTTTTCAACAGTTATTTTGACTGTGTGGTCAATAATAGGAGCTTGACAGTTGCATGTTTCTAAAGAGATAAAAATCTATGTTACTTATACTACCAGTTCTGCTGCCAAACACATATTAGGCACTAAGTAGTTTTATTGGAAAGCTCTTTGTTTAATTGTTGTTTAGGGTTTTTCTTTCCATCCAGTAATTCATTTTATACCAGCTTTGGTGTACCTGTTGTGGACTATTACACTGTTTCAGTACATAACAGCAGCCTTGCCAGGTTGTTGCTCAGGAGATGGGAAATGGTTGAGTAGCAAGTAGAGTGGTACAACTTGAACTGGAAGACTTAACAGTTTGAAAACCAAACAAAACTAAACCCACGAGATGTAGCTTTTGGCAAATATCCTTTAAGGCATTTGCTGGCTGACTCAAGTTTTGCCATCCCAGCTACCAGCCATGCTTCTTCACAGCAATACACACCTTGAGTCCCAGGGGAAGGCAATTCCCAGGTGTTTTTTAAAATAAATAACTTTCCAACAGCAATCCATCTGAGGAAGACAAACCAACCCAGCCAAACAAAACAAGTGAAAGCTGCTGCCATTGCTGTTAAGTACTTTCTTCCTTTTGCTTGCTGCTTTGATACTTCTGACTGATGGTGCACACGAGTCTAATAAAGGCTGTACTTGCAGTATCCTGAAAGATGTGTCCATGTTTACAAGAGCTCCGTGTGAGCGCAGATGGGGCTTTTTCTCCAGATCAGTGCTTATACCGAGGGGTTCCAGGAGGTTTGATACCGCTAGAGGGAGCCTTGCCACAGCTGATGATGCACAGAAGGGTTTGAATGAAGAGCAAAACTCTTCTTGTCACTGCGCGTAAACTTCTGGCTGGTGATTAAATTTTATAGGCAGCAACCACCTACTTTGGTATAGATCTGTTTCCTTCATTTGATTTTTAGAACTCCACTGCTCTAATGCTCTTCAGAAAATTATCCAGTGGTACTTTGGGGCAAGGATGGCAGATGGGTATTTTTCCACACTGCTTTCACAGAGACAGTCCTGGCTGTAAGATCACAGAAGTAGGGTAATGGATTTATTTTCATGGGCAGCTCCAGTGAATTCTTAAGGTGATCATCAGATTGTCTTTCAAACAGCTGTATTTATCACCCAAATTTCATTCAAGTGTGTTGGTTCTGGCTGTAGTTCTGGCAGCTGCAGGAGCCAGATGAACTCTTTCCTGGTGTGCTAGCAAAGCACTTTGTCTGCTGGGCATGACTGAGCTAGAAGGATATGGCAGTGTGATGGGGGAAGAAGTATGGTGGTGGAAAGCAAGCAGCAGGGAGGTGCAGAGCACACCTCAGGAGGAAGGCGTGGCATGGCAGAGCGGTGCAGAGGAAGGAAACCTGCTGTTGAGAACCGGCTAAGCAGCCAGGGACAACAGGATGTGCGCACAGGGACTTCATCTGGCCCCACGGAGCCGGTGCAGGAGAAGGAGCTGGTTGTTAACATCCCAGTGAACACCGTAATCATGTTTGATACTGAACAAAGTATTTAATGGCCTAGATAAAAGCATTCTGCCTGTTTAATTGGAAATGTCTTGCTAGTTTACATAGACCTACTGCCCTATTTTTATGAGATTTAGAATTGTGCCGAGAAATTGTTTCCATGGAAGCAGAGATCACTAAAGAAATAATGCAACTCCACATATCCTGCAGGATTATTCCTTTTACAGCCTGCTGTTCTAAATAATTAACTCTTGTAGTGCTGTTACAGCTTAGTATGGATTAAAAGAAATAACACTGCTTATTTTGTTGGTGTCATAGAGCCATGGCACATCTGTCTATATTGAGATTTGGAAGGACTTCTGCCTTGAAGTCTGTTGTCTCCTTATTTATGGGGGGGGGAGGAAACAACAGGACAAAAAAGTCAGTGGAAAAGTGCACTTTTATCTGGGCACTTTATGCAGCCCTGTCAGGGAAATTAATTAATCCTGTCAAAATTAATCCTTTGTCCTTCTCTTGCCAGTACACTTTCTGCTTGGTGACGGGTATGTCATAAAACTGTCATCATGCTCCTGGTCACCTGTGAGGGAAGAGACAATGAATGCAGTTTTTAATTAAGGTAACAGCAATGAGTCTTCCACCAGAAGGGAGAACAGACCATCTTGCTCACTTCCCATGGTTTTTCTTCCTTACGTTACTTTGACAAACCCTTTTATCTCCACTGTGTCTGCAAGAAGGGAAATTCAAATGCTGACAGACTGAGACCAAGTGTGAAGAGCTGTAAGCATAGACTCATAGAATGGGTTGGATTGGAAGAGAGCTTTAAAAGTCATGTAGTCTAACCTCCTGCAGTCAGCAGGGACATCTGCAACTAGAACAGGTTGCTCCGAGTCCCAAACGACTTGAGCTGGAATGTTTCCAGGGATGGGGCTTCTACCACCTCTCTGGGCAACCAGTGATGGTGTTTCATCATCCTCATTGTAAAATGTATCTTCCTTCTCTCTAGTCTCAATCTCTTCTAGTGTAAAGCCATCAACCCTTACTCTCTGACAACAGACCCTTCTAAAAAGACTGTCCTCACCTTTCTCAGTGGGCTCTTTCAGAAAGATTTATAATAGATTGAAGTTAGACATTTTTTACACCGAGTGTGGCGAAACACTGGTGCAGATTGCCCAGAGAGGTGGTAGAAGCCCTGTCCCTGACAACATTCCAGGTTTGGTTGGATAAGAGTCTAGGAACCTGGTCTAGTTGAAGGTATCCCTGATCACTGCAGAGAACTGGACTAGATAATCTTTAAAGGTGCCTTCCAACCCAAACTATCATGCTTCTGTACTGTTATTTTACCTGAAGGAAGGGGAAATGGAGAGGTGTGATACTGTGCTGTAGAGCAGCCATTCACTACAAGTCACTGAGGTCATGCTGATCTGAAGCAGGGAGGCCCTCAGGAAAGCACAGCAAAGGTAGGTGCTGACTGCAAGGCTGTGGCTGGGGGAATGGCACACACACTGTTCTGTGGTCCTTACAGGTCCCAAAATAACCTATGAAGTGTTTGACAAATCAGATGAATGGGATTTGCTGCATGCAAACTGCAAATTATCTTTTAGCTGCTGCCAAAACACATGGAAATGTTAAACTCATACTTTTTAGATCACTGGGACACTGGGGAGCTACTGGAGTGCTCTGCAAAGGGCATTACTCAAAAGTTGAGATTGAAAAATCTCTTCAGAAGCAGCTAACAACTTGGTAAAGGTAATGCAAGCATGAAAATCATCATTCCTGGTGCTGCTTTGGGATAAGTGTGTGCCAAAGGAGAGGGGGAGGAGAAGCCTTCTGTGTTCTCCAAGTAGGAGAGCAGCCATCAAACTGATGAAGTCATTCCTCCTGATCTGGCAGCTGCTCCAGGCAGCATACATAAACCTCCAAAAGGCTTTATGTTACCAGAGTATGAAAGCAAAAAGGAAGACATCCATCACTGATAAGACTCACAGAATCATACAATGGGTTGGAAGGGACCTTAGAGATAATCTAGTTCCACCCCCCATGCCACAGGCAAGGACACCTACTAGATCGGGTTGCTCAAGGCCACATCCAACCTGGCTTTGAATGCTCTCAGGGATAAGGCATCTGCAACTTCTCTGGGCAACTTGTGCCAGTGCCTCACTGCCCTCATGGTGAAGAATTTCCTCCTAATGTATAAATTGAGCTGCTTCCAGTCAGAAGCCCTCCCTCCTCATCCTGTCACTATATGCCTTTGTCAAAAGTCCAGCTCCACATGTCCTGTAGGCCTCTTCAAATACTGGAAGGCTGCTCTAAGGTCTCCCTGGAACCCTCTCTTCCCTAAACTGAACAATCTCAAGCTGCTGTGCTTCAAAGGAAAGCCAAGGCAGGAGTTCCTCATCAACTTAAGAGGGGAGGCAGGCATCTGGTTCCACTCCCCCTTAAGTAAAAGATGAAAGTGCAGCTGTTTGGTGGGTCTGATTTGGCTCTTTGTAAAGACAGCAACACACCAGCCTGTAGAAAAGAGTAGCTCAAATGAATTAAACCTTCAGATACTGCCTGCCGTGGCTCAGGACTTCATCCACACTTTTCATCTGAAGCATGGAGCCTCTGAGAGTTTGTTGGGTTTGCTTCTGGTGGTAGCTTCACCAGCACAGATCTGCACCTGTGTGACCAACCAGACCATGTGTACCCAGAACACACCTGGGAACTGCACCTGCATGCTGGGAGGTTCAAATTGCGTGGTTCAAAAGGCTGTTCAATACTGACAGCAAAGTGCTTGCTGATGAAGGTTGTAAAAGATGACTCCATGTTTAACTCCAGCAGTGCATTCCCTCTCTGTCAATGGAATAGTGAAAAACTATGGATTTACCATGGTGGTGAAAAGCCACAGGAGTTCTCCTGCTGGCATTAGTGCTGTGGTGACAATGGTGACACTGACTGCTGGCTTTGATATCACTGTGCTGCTGCTACTGAAGTGGCTGCAAAAAGGAAAGATGAGAAAGTTGAGACTGAGGAAATAGGTGAAATCAGTGCATCAAGATTTCAGCTGCTCTAACCTGAAAAAAGAAAGCCAACAACAGACTCAGTGGATGGACTTGGAGAGGGTTTTTTTTCCCCTTTCTACAGGAATTTGTATGATGATCATTCTAAATTATTCTACCTTAGTAAGAATGATTTTTTTGAGGTTGAGTGTAAAATAATTTGGGGGTCAATTACCCAAATAGAGGCTAAGAAAACTTAGAGCAGCCTGTTTAGGGTAACACTAGTTCAGCCTGCTTAAGTTCTCCTGGAGTGGTTCTTGACATCCAAGTACTTGGCATGATTTCTGCTTTTCTGTTGGTAAAGACTTTTGTGAATGCAGTTTGTTTTATTTAACATTCCTGGAACATTTTTAAATCAAATAATTTCAGAAATATTCTCAAACAACTGAGTAAGGTTCTGGTAAGATGCTCTGGAGCGCCAGAGGGTTTCATACAGAGTCATTTTCCAGGAAATATCTCTGCAATCACTTCCAGGTATGGAGCTCCCAGGATTCTGAGTTTGTATTCAGGCAGCACAGTGAGCTACTCCTGCTAGTGCTTTTTTAACACGGGTCTGACATTCCTAGTCAGCAAAGATCCCTTTATCCCACTGCAAGTCTGTTAACCTTGGTGCTCTGCCCAGATTCAAACTCTGGTAATAGCTTTCTGTCTACCTAAATTTTCAGTGGTGTACAGCTCCAGAAAAAAACACTACAAAATGCTTTAGGACAAGCTGGAAAAGAGCTTTATTGTAGCAGAGCTGCAGGGGGAATTTAAGAGCAGAGAATAAGAAGTGGTTGAAATTGGGCCAAGACACTACAACTGGACTTCTTTGCTATCTACTCATCTGCTGTGTTCTTTGTTTGGGAGTTTGTATCCACCATGAAGGGCATTTTGAAGAAAATAATGCTAGTTGCTCAATGTTGAAACATTGTCAGTTGCATTTTCTGTACTGCATGTGGATGGCTAAGGTCTCATCATCAGTTTCATCTGCTTAGGCTCAGAACCAGGCTGCTGCACCCAAGCACTGCAGCAGGGTCAGCTCTCTAATTCTGGAATTAGGTTCACTTACTCCTTTGTAATTCTAGGAAGTGTTAGTAACTTGCTATTTATAAGGCAAACTGATAAACATGGATCTCTGCATCTACTGAGTGAAAACCACACCAGGAAAAAGGGAAGATGGTCAGATTCTGTTTCTGTCTTTGCTTATATAAAAAAGGAACAGATCTGCTGTTTAGGGGGTGAGAGAGGTTGTTCAGTGTTTTTTGTATCAACCTACACAGTTTCCATTTAACCTCACTCTTGTTCACTGCTGGAAAAATTTGGGCTTTGGTTGCATAGAATGGGGCAGCTACATCATGCTGCCCTCAAAATAAGATTTTTATGCAATTGCATCAGCAGTATTAATACAAAGGTTTGGAGCAGGGTCTATAATTTATTGTGTGCCTTACGGCAACATGTATCCAAGCTGGTTCTTTTTCAGTCAAATATCTACAT
>VWYK01076863.1:4938-17143 GCA_013399775.1 Semnornis frantzii
AAATCCAGGCTGCTTTTTTTTTTTTCAGTGTGGGGGGGTTGTTTTGGGTTTTGTTGTTTTTGGTTTGTTTGTTTGTTTTAAAGTCTTTTTTGTAAGTCTTAAGCTTTTATTTAACAGTTTTCCTTCATATATATGATTGCATACTTATGTGTATGACTAAACTTAGCTAGTCAAAAGCCTAATTTCTGTACAAGTTTAAAATTCAGTAATTAATTACTAAGCCCTTCAGCACCTGACAATACAAATAGGTTAAGTAGCAAGATCACTGCAACAACAATAGAATAAAGCATACTTGTTTTTTTATTTTCCCTGTTACACCTTAATGAAAAATTACTTTGGTTCTTTTTTGGGTGGTTTTTTATGGTGCACATAGCAATCACTCTTCTAGTTAGTCAAAGTTGGTTTCTAAGAATTTGCTTTACTCTGCTGCTGGTTATGGGTTATTTCATCTTTAAAAACTGCTGTTCATGATCATTGAGAGGTAGCACCTTAAGAGTTTTGCAGTATCTACTATAAAGTAACTTATACTGAGTTGCCTTCCTGTTACTCTATCAGTGAAAACATCAGATATTGATACTGTGTGTAAACCAAGATTTGATATAATGGATATCAAGTTACTTGAAAAACAATTTGTAAAGGTGGATTTTGTGTTTAGAAGAGTTGGCATCAAAAATGTATGTCTTCGTGATAGGTAATAAAGAAGAAAACATTTACATTTGTGTACAATATGCTAGCCTTAACTATCTCTTTTTATCCCTTTATATCTTACCATAAACTGGTTTTAAAGTAGTTAATGACACAGATCATTTCATTTGTTGAAACGTTCAGTGCATCATTTAAGATGGCTATTAAAAGGGAGCAGTGGCCATGTGCTTTTCATTAACAACTAATATACTAGAGATAATATAGTTCCAAATCAGTAAAAAACAGTATTAATGTTTTGCTGTATAAGCAGAGGTCTTCACAGAATGGTGATCCCATTCTAAGATCATGGTTATCTAAATAAATGTTCCTTGCTAAACTTTATTCTGGTGATTTTTCTATCTTTGCTGGAAATGAAGCAATGCAAACACTTAAAATTTGGGGTTTTGATCTTCAGCTTTCAGGACTTGGTATTTCACCCCAGAATTGGGTTCACAGCCTTTTTAAATTCTGGAATTTCAGAAACTGTTGAGGTGAATATGAAAAAGAAAATGTGAAAGGAAGAAACTGAAGTGGAGAGAAGGAAATTATTTTCCATTACAGAGGGAAGAAAAAAGATGAAAAACTATTCAGTGAGCGCAGGAGAAATGATAGGGTGAAAAGGGAAGACTCAAGTAAGTATTTACCCTAATATTTTGTATTTAGTGCTCAGACATACTGTGCTTTATGCTTTTATGGCAAACAGCTTTCTGACTAGCTGCTGTGCTGAGCTGTACTTCACTAGCTGTACATTTTTAGTTTACCACAGTTCTTCTAAGGAAGGCTTTAAATTAACTTTCAGAACTAACTTGAATCACAGAATGCATTATTCTACTAGAAAATAACTGTCCCAGTGTTAGCTCTTCAAAGAAACACAATTAGGCAAAAACCAAAAAAAATCAAAGCCAGTTTTTTGTATATATTTCTGTTAATATCAGTCACTACCATTTGGGACAGGGCAAAGGCAGGCAGCAACACTTAGGAGTGGCAAAATTTGTCTACAGAACCTAATCATCATAATGCTGAAACTGAAAATTAAAACTTGCTAATTAATCATTACTAAACAGGACCAATGTTAATTCTTTCATAACCAAATGTAGCTGTAGAACAATGAGTTACTTACATTTGCTTTCCTTACAGGTTAGACATCAGTGCATGGATTACATAAGCTGTAATAAAATAAAATAAGTTAGGAAATTGGCAAAAAACGTTTAATTCAATTATTTGTTCATTTATCTGCTTAGTGCATGATTCCTATGAGCATATATTGCAACATAGCAAAGTAAATGTTTAGAGAAGTTATGCACTTTTAAACTGAGCATTTAACTAATATTTATGTGATGACTATAACTGGCCTTCATGAATTGCCATGCTAAAATCTTGTTTAGATAGTGATAGGAAACTCACATTTTCTTGTATTTGCTTGGTGATATGTGAAAAACACCTCAACTGTCCACCTGTGTAACACTTCAGTGTAACTGAGCCCTGAGCTGATGTCCAGCAGAGAAGCATCCCTTCTAAAATAGCCTCAGACTGGGGACAGAAGGAGTGAAAATGGATGGAGCAGAGAGGGATTTACTGTGCTAATTTACAAATAGTTTCGAGGTGATAACATCCACTTTTTAGAAGGTGGTGTATTAATTACTCCTGACAGAGAGAGAGAGAGAGATATGGGTAAGAATTACTGTGTGATGGAGTTCTCTCTGCCGTGTGTGGTGTGTGTTGCTGGGCAGCAGTTTTTAAGGGCTTTCAGTGAAGATATAAATACTGAGAAACTGATATAGTTGTATTCTATGTTCATTCTAAAAGAAAATGAAATTAAATGCACATACAACTTCTGAAAGCTCTAAATAAGAGACCTCATGCTGTATTTTATAATTAACCCTTACTGTTCCGTTGTTTTGCATTAATGTTACACTACTTTATGTTACATGATTCTAGAATTGTTTTGATCATATAAATTATTCAGTGCAAAATCACATTTCAAGTGGACCTATATATAGATTTTAAAGATGTCTTTTTATTTGTGTTGTAACTGACAACTCTGTGTTCTCCTCATGTAATAGACAGTATTGGAATGACTGTATTCTGAAATAGTTGTTAATGGAAGACCGTTGTATGCACAGGTCTCCAGTAAGGTATGAATTGCAGAATCCCAAGATTGTCTTTCAGGCTTTCCATACTAACAAGAAAGTGCAGACTATAATCAATCCCTGTGGTATATATTCTAGCCCCCCAAATCAGTGCCCAGGAGGAGAGCTCTGTTTGCCACCCCCCTTGGTTATTTATGCTTTGGTACTGCAGTTCTGTAAGAGCAGTCTTGGGTTTGTGTCTGGCCTGGCAAGCCACTGAAGGGGGTATGAAGAGATTGTCTCCGCAAACCTGCTCTACACTGAAGCTTCCTGCACATAGACTGGGCTGTATACCAGCTTTAAAATAAGCCCTTCACTCATGACTCTCTATTTAATCATAGAATGGTAAGGTTGGAAGAGACCTCAAGGATCATCTAGTTCCAACCCCCTGCCATAGGGAGGGACACCTCCCACTAGTACAGCTCACTCAAGGCCTCCTCCAACCTGGCCTTCAACACCTCCACGGACGGAGCAGCCACAACCTCCCTGGGCAACCTGTTCCAGTGTCTCACCACACTCACTGGAAAGAACTTCCTCCTGACATCCAGTCTAAATCTCCCCTCTGCCAGTTTAAACCCATTGCCTCTCATCCTGTCATTGCAAGACCTTGTAAATAGTCCCTCCCCAGCCTTCCTGTAGGCCCCCTTCAGATACTGGAAGGCTACTCTAAGGTCTCCTCAAAGCCTTCTCTTCTCCAGGCTGCAGAGCCCCAACTCTCTTAGCCTGTCCTCATAGCAGAGCTGCTGCAGCCCTCTGATCATCTTCGTGGCCCTCCTCTGGACCCACTCCAACACTTCCATGTCCTTCCTGTGCTGGGGGCTCCAGAACTGTACACAGTACTCCATAATGATACTTACATTATAACAGTTACTTTAAATAAGTGTTCATGACTGTGACATAAGTTCTTAGCATTTTTTTTCAAAATAGCATTTGCTGTATTTAGTAACAAATACTGAAATATCAGCAGTGCTGTTTTAAGTTTCAGTTAAATGTGATATTTCCTGAATCAGGTCTCTGATTTTTACTTGCAGCAGATAAAGCCCCTTAGTGCATAACTAGACCTAATAGAAAAGCAAACTTTATTTTATGTGGGTCAGGCTTAATTTTTGTGCTCAGTATACTGAATACAAGTAACATTCAGTAATAAAGAAATATTATGCAGCACAAACCTTTTAGACATTTTGTACGGATTAAAGTAATTTGTAATTTTATTTTTTGTTCAAAGTAATGGATGTTTAAAATATGCCAGTTCTCATTTTAATCCCAATGTTGTTATCTTTAAGTATTTATCTTAAAGATATGCTGCTAGGTTCAAAAATGCCTAGGGAATTTCACAAAATTAATTATGTTTCAAAGACATAATTCAGACTCCAAGATTCACACCTTAGAATGGGACAATCAGTCCTGCTTTGAACTGACAAACTAAGAGTTAATTGAGTGGCTCGTTGCCTTAAGAGAGGAATAACTGAGCATTTGACATGTTTCTATGTAATTTTTATAGACCTCTTTATTTTAAAGAATGGTTACTTCATTCCTCACCTTTTCCGTCCATGTTCTTATACTACTACTAAAATGAACAAGCACAACTGTTACTGTTGCTATTTCCTGTGTATTTTGTTCTTTCCTGTCCTTTTTGATCTTATCTTTCCCTGTTTTGTTGTTGTGTTTTGGTTTTCTTCTTTTTCCTGACTCTTTAGCTACCATCTCTGAAGCTTTTCTCTTGCTACCTCTGACCATCCTACCTTCCTTGTTGAGATTATTGTCCTAACTTCTGATGCGGAAGATTGCTGACCCTTTCCTTTGATGCTGATACCAGTATTTTCTGTGGGAGATGGTACTCTACTAAGACACAGAAGCAGGAGAATATGGCATTCATTAATTTTTTTAATGGTTTTGAATACTCAAGAGGTATTTCATACAAAATGTGCTGGTTTCCTAATGTATTTGTAATTTAAAGATGTTTGTAGAAATGTAAAATCAAATGTGAAGCATATAAAATCCATATTAAAGACAATTAAAGTTAACAAAATATAACACTAGTCTTTATTTTAAAAACTGAGTCCTTCATGGCTCACTTGCAACAATTGGAATAGTTTAAAGAAGTTGTGTATTGGTAAAGTCTGACTTATTAAAAGGTAAAATTATTTTCTTCCTCCCTATGGTAATACTTGCTTGATTTATACCTATTAAAGATCTCTCTATCCTTGAGCTTGCTGTCTTCTTCCTTTTTTTGTTCCATTTATTAACCTAAATTGCTTGTTCCTTTCTGCACTGGACTCTCCCAACTCTTTTGGTTCAATACTGATACATTTTCCTCTCACATATGCATCTGTTTGCCAAAAACACTGCCTTAAGCATGATCATGTATATTCAGGAATATATTTACTTCTAAACGTTAGATGGATCTGCTACTTTAGGACTTCAAGTAAACCAAATGAGAAACTTAACAATTAAGTGGCAGGATTTAAGTTTTTTATGACACACATGCCTTCACAGGATTAAAGTACTTTGCCTCCTACATCAATGCAATAATAATTATGGGCAGAGATAATTGTAAATTATTAATTGTATTGAATTATTAATTGTAATCTGTGTAAAAATACAGACATGATACTTGTTCAATATAGGTATGCTAACTTAAAAAGAACATCTTAAACCTGCCGCATTCATAGATGGTATGGAAGGAGCTTTCAGATTTTATATAGAGATGGAAAGAAATGGTGATGGAAAGAGTGTTTTGTATTGATAAGTAATAAAAGCAGTGTAAGTTTTTATTAGAAAATAAGATGACAACTAAAAGATGTACATCCATAAAACTGGGAAAATTTCTGCAAACCATCCTTTGTTACAGCAGAAATAGTAAATAGAAGTTAATGCTGGGTTAGTTTTTGTTTTGGGGCTGTTTTGTTTTTTTTTTTGAGGGGTAGCTAACTACTACATATCTTAGTACATATACTAAATCTTCTTTATATAATCTAAATTCTTTGGATTGCAACAAAAGGAGTGCCCAGAACATGATGCAACATAAATAGTTAAATTCAGAACTTTTGTTTAGATATGATTCTGAAATGTCTTCTGGTATGTAAAGTAATTTGCAAGAATAGCAATAATAGCAACTTACTAAAAAATGGCATTCTCAGCTACACCTCCAGGAATGATGCCTAAAAGTTTTTAACATGTGTAGTTATAAGAAAGACTTTGCATAATTTTGATTCCATTAACAACGTACCTTCTTTGCCAGATTCAGTTACTGTGCATTAGGATGACATTACAGACAAGAATTAGAAAGCAGAGTAAGTTTGGAATCTCTGAAACAGTTACACTAATGATGAGTCCTTATTTTGTACACTAGTAGCAGTTAAGTTTTTTGCTAGAGTGAATCAACCGCAACTTATTTTGTATCAATGAACTATATGAAAAAATGTGTAGAAAAAGAAAGAATATTTAAAACTATGTAAAATCTGTTAGGATTTTCTGGGGTATATCCTCAAATGGTATAAACTGGTATGCATGAAGTTAAGTCACTGCTTACTGATGGTTTGTCCTTTGAATTAACTATATAATGCAACACTGATCCCTTGATGCTTGTATTTGTTTTGCAGCAGAGTAGTTATGGAATAAGGACTTGCTCATCATGAGAAACAATACAAGTCTAACAATGGAATATTATTGTTAGAAGGAATACAGTCAAACTGACTTTATTAGCACTAGTTTTAGAAAATTAGTTTTGAGAACACTGTTAAGTTACAAAACTATCAATTAATAGTACTACTACTAAAATTTAGAAGATGAAATTAGTTTTACACTCAACTTTTATGTAATTTTTTTTAATCTTCAGTTTTTATCTGATAATGTCTCATTTAACTGGTTAAAATATCTATCTTTTTAATATATAGTGAGGAAAGCATAGCTGGAAATATTTAATAAAGCAGGAAAGATTATTTAGCAGATGATTAAGTGTAACCATAGAGAAACATCTGTAAAAGGGGAATAAAGTTGAGTGAATATTGCTACACTGAGATACTTAATCTATTGAGTCCTGCAGGAAACAATCACAAAACATTAGGTCTTTGTGTTCATAAACACAACTTAGGTCTTGAGAGGTGCAGTAGCACTACAAATGACGTGAAATGTTCTTTGATCGCCTTACAAAAAAAGTCTGGCTAAGACATAAATAGAACTATCTGTTGCCACATGAGGAGGATAAGGTGAAGGAAGTATAATTTATGAAGCAACCACCCTACTTGCAGATTCTGCAGTTCCCACAGAAGTAATTTCTCAAATGAAAGTGAGCAATGGCAAATCCATGAAGATCGTGATGATTTGTTTCATTTGACTTTCTCTAAGATTACAAAGATTTCTATGCTGTATATACACATGTATTATATTTTTTATATATATTGCTATGTATATGAAAAAGATGTGTGAGATCCTGTAAAAGAGGAATTTGAGTTATATACAAGAAATATTTCTAAATAGGCTACGGGACAATATTTTTGCATAGTACTTAAAACAACTGGAAGAAGTAATAAGGGTTAATTAAGTCCTGGATCTGGTAGTGATGAGAAAACAAACAAACAAAAGACACTAGATCTAAAAGGAAGACCTTATGAATGTATATGTCAGGTTTAATAAAGAGACCAGGAGAAGGTCACATGTGTAGATCACTGACAGAAATGCAAAGAGTTGGAAGAGTAATAGCAGGAAGCTGATTCAGCATAACACACTGATAGAATAGGAGCAAGACTCCACTGTAAATAAATGTTTAGTGAAATATAAAGTAGGAAAAAAGAAGACGGAACTGGAAATGGGAACTTTAAGCTTGCCATCGTGCAAAGATAAAGTGGAAAGGAAGCCGAGGCCATGAGATGCTGTCTCAGAAAGCCTAGTTATCTGCTTAGGATAGCTTTGTTAATATAGCTTGAAAATGTGGGAAACTTAAATAAATGCTAGAAAGCTGGTGGGATTTTTTTTTTCATTCTCAAATTTCTTCAGCTTTTAATTTTTCTGTTTGTTTCCAGTAGACTAAAACTGAATAAAAGGAAATCTGACACTGCCTACAAATCAGATAATTTATTTGGAAAGACAGTTGAAGAGATGGCAAACAAGAATGGTAAATGAAAGTATAGAAAAGCATCTGAAAATATGAAATAGTGTGGATTTTGTACCCCTGTCGAGCCCACTAGAGGTAGCACAAGGTACCCAAGATCCATCCCTACTGACAGGCTGAGAATTTTACTACTTGCTCTTCAGCCTGGAGAAGAGAAGACTTTGAGGAGACCTTATAGTAGCCTTCCAGTATCTGAAGGGGGCCTACAGGAAGGCTGGGGAGGGACTATTTACAAGGTCTTGTAATGACAGGACAAGAGGCAATGGGTTTAAAGTGGCAGAGGGGAGATTTAGAGTGGATGTTAGGAGGAAGTTGTTTGCAGTGAGGGTGGTGAGGCACTGGCACAGGTTGCCCAGGGAGGTTGTGGCTGCTCCCTCTCTGGAGGGGTTGAAGGCCAGGTTGGAGGAGGCCTTGAGTGATCTGTACTAGTGGGAGGTGTCCCTGCCTATGGCAGGGGGTTGGAACTAGATGATCCTTGAGGTCCTTTCCAACCTTACCATTCTATGATTCTAAATCACAGTCAGCCTAATGCTAGTCTGTCCCTCTCCTGTGCCAACAGCTTTAATCTTTTGCACAGGTTTGGTAATGGAAGAGTAAGAAAGTTTGTCTACTCTCTACTAATTTTCAGCTGCATTTAATTTTTGTAGGAGACTTCTGTGCTAGAAAACAAAATGGACCACAGCACAGTCAGGAGTTGGTAGCAAGTTATGACTCATGTTTGCATGACCAGCCTATCTGCTGTCATGAGCAGAGTGGCCTTGTTAATACTGTCTACTAAACAGTCCCTAACTCATGTTCTTGCCCCAGGTCTTGCTTTACCACAGTGCTTGCTGGACTGGGCAAAAGCTATCTCAAAGAGGATGCTAACAGTTAATGGGCATGGTTTCTTTCATAGTAGAGCTCAAGCATGTGTCTAGGCCTTGTTTAGCTCAGTAACACAGATGTAACCCTATGAAGTATGTCCAGTTGGCAATAATTACAGCTGCACTAGCCTGCTCTAAATTAAACACCCAAAAGCATAAAAAGCAATAATCTATAGAATTATTTCACACTACTGTTTCTGAAACACAAATGTCAACAAATAGATAAATTCACATATAATATATAGCTTAATTAAAAGAAAAGAAAGCACAAAAAATCTAAAGATCAGTAAATTAAGAAAGAGGACTTCCCTAATGTGGAAGTATTTTTAAATGGAAACTGAAAAGCCAATTAGATTTGTGACCACTTGGGTAAACAGATTTAGTTAATTATTAAAATGCAGTTTGAGTCCCACCTATGTGGATCTCCTTGCTGGATAATGCATTTGCTCATGGTATTTTATTCTGAGACTTTTGAGGACTTGAATGTGCACACTTTGATATAAAAGAGGGCCCTCATTGTGCACATGATTGGATAAGTGCATTGCTGAATATTTATATGGCTTTTGAAAAGGGAAATGCAATAGTTTGGGATTAACAAAATCTCTATTACTTGGACAGTTTTCCAGTACATGATGTAACTACTATTAGGATCCAGATCTTATTTTTGACCTAGTGAAGTCACTAGTTATTTTCATCACGATTTCAAATTTTACAGGTAGTAGAATACTATGTGCAGGGTGCACAGAAAAGGAAGAGAAAATTACTTTTGCAGCTTACTTTGTGGCCTGGGATTAACTGCTGAAGTCTGAAGACAGAAAATAAAAAGGGAAGGGCAAGTGTGGCAAATCAGACAATGTTGGTATATAATGCATTAGCATTCAATTGAATTCTGTCTTTTAAGTTACTCAGAGGTAAAATACAAGAATAAGTGGCTCTAATGAAAAGTGTATGGAGATTCTGAAAGGGGGCAGCTTCTCTTCTGAGTGCTGAGGACATGAGACATCAATTAATAAACAAACTGTGCGATTTCTTTAGGATGCTATAAGTCAAAGGAAAAATGGCCAAAAGTCGAGAAGGGAGGTTGGAAGTAGGTATTTAGAAACAATTCTTAATAGGAAGTTATTCTTAATGGAACACTGGGAAGCAAACTGACGGTCATAACAACCATTCAGCAATAAATTTGCCTGTAGATCCTAATGTATATGGAGAAGCAGTCCTGCAGAAATGCAGGCAGTTTTTCTGGAGAAGTATCTGGGTATTCTGGCTTTACTGTATAGCCATCAACTCTACAGATGCAGTCCTGCAGAAATGCAGGCAGTTTTTCTGGAGAAGTATCTGGGTATTCTGGCTTTACTGTATAGCCATCAACTCTACAGATGCAGTCCTGCAGAAATGCAGGCAGTTTTTCTGGAGAAGTATCTGGGTATTCTGGCTTTACTGTATTGCCATCAACTCTACACGCAACACAATAGGAAACTACTCTGCAAAATCACTCCTGTTGTATGAGTGTACAGTTTTGTACCTTTGGCTCGGTCTGGTTTCAGTAGAGTTATATTCTTGCAAATAATAGAAATATATTCTTATGAATAATAGAAACTGCATAAAAAAAATACAAGAAAGTAGAATTATATACACAGAGATGGAGGAAAAACATAAAGCAAATCTGTCATGTATATTACATACTTAGCTGAAAAAAAATCTTTCTCATAATGACTTTGTAATTTTGAAATGCAAATGCATTATATAAAATTATAATACTATGATGCCTCTGAGCATAGTTTTAGAGAATGACATGGGACAACTAAACAAAATATTTGAAGTTGTCCAGTTCTACCTGAATACATTACATATTCTAAATCCAATGTCTGATCTACCAGAACTGGTAGTTCCTGTTCTGAGGAAAAAGTCATTTTAAGGTGTCTATGAAAAGAGATTCTCAAAAATGTCATGGCAGATAATGCAGGTATAGCTGTCTGCTAGGGAGGTTTTCAGAAACTGCCTCTCTCTTCACTGTGAACACATTCTGTGCTTAATAATCACTTCTGGGGGTTTGCCTCTCCATGATTCCTGAGAAAGTGTGGGGACACAGATTTTAGAAGCTGCTGGAAGCTAAGTTGGAGCATGGCAAGGATGAGAGGACTGCATAATAATTTTGGCTGAACAGTAGAGGTATAGGAGGAAAGCTTTTCCAGAGATGGTAAATGGATGGTTCTGAGCAGAAGTGTAATGCTGCTGCCAGCCCTTGAGCCTATTTACTTATTCAGCATATTGCGAGCACACCTAGGTACCATGGGATTTGGGTGTTTTACAGATGGATAGATTAACTAGACTACAAAGAACAACTACTAAATTCCAGGAATTCATTATGAAAGCACCGTATGAATAGACTATATGAATATCAAAAAGCAAAACTCAAATGTAGAAACCACTTCTTAGAAGAACTTTCATATGTGACTCTGGTGGAGTTGCATCGTCTGCGCAAGTGAAGTAGAGCGGAGAAGCAGAAAATCTGGGCTAGATGTCATAAACCACTGCCCAGATTGTAATTCTCCCCCCACCTCCACCTTCTTTCCAAAGAAATCAGGTGGAGATTCCTCGGATAAGCTACCTCTAACTGAAAGAAAAAAAAGAAAAGAAAAAAAATAGAGACTGGATTCTCTCAAGGCAGGCATCTGGAAATAAATGTGAAAACAGCCAGCCATTACAGCCTTTAAAGCACTTCTTTGATCTGTTATTATCTTATATCCTCTGTTTTACTTTTCTTGGTCCAGAATATTTCTGCTTTATTCAGACAAAGCTCATTGAAAACAATGCAGAAGATTTCCCACAAAGTAACAATTGTATAATCATAGAATCATAGAATGGGAAGGTTGGAAGGGACCTCAAGGATCACCCAGTTCCAACCCCCTGCCATAGGGAGGGACACCTCCCACTAGTACAGCTCACTCAAGGCCTCCTCCAACCTGGCCTTGAACACCTCCAGGGACGGAGCAGCCACAACCTCCCTGGGCAACCTGTGTCCTCACCACCCTCACTGCAAAGAACTTCCTCCTGACATCCAGTCTAAATCTCCCCTCTGCCACTTTAAACCCATTGCCTCTTGTCCTGACATTACATAAAAATCATAATCATAAAAAAGAAACTCTGTAGTATACTTCAACTAGCAACTAGAACCGTCCTTCTATGTCTGTATCAGCAGACATTTTGAGACAATAGAGATACAGTCTTTGAATCAAATCTTCCTTCTATTACACTTGATTCTCAAAGAAATCTAGATTTATGCCTACCTGTCCATTTATTTGTTAAGAATATTATCATTGGTTTATGTGTTAAATGTAAAACTAAATGGGTTTAAACTGGCAGAGGGGAGATTTAGACTAGATATTAGGAGGAAGTTCTTTGCAGTGAGGGTGGTGAGG
>VWYK01076866.1:2760-13218 GCA_013399775.1 Semnornis frantzii
CTGTTGGCCACACCATTGCTGATCTAAGCCAGGATGCTGGTGGCCTTCTTGGCCGCCTGGGCACACACACTGGCTCATGTTCAGCTGCTGTCAACTGGCACCTCCATGTTCTTTTCCACCTGGTGGTTTCCAACCATTCTGCCCCAAACCTGGAGTCTTCCTGGGATTGTTGTGCTCCAGGTGCAGGACCCAGCACTTGGCCTTGCTGAGCCTCACCCCACCGCCATCAACCTCTCTATCCAACCTGGCCAGATGCCTCTGCAGACCCTTCCTTACCCACAGCAAACCAACACTGCCACCCAACTTGGTGTAGTCTGCAATTACAGAAAGGAATGGCTCTGTCCAGATAAGAAGGGGTAGCAAGGCTCAGATGCTGTGGGGTGATGCAGAGGCTCAGCCACTGCCCACCTGGGCTGCTGGGGAGGGATTTGAGCCTGACTGGAGGATCAGCCATGGCTGGTACTGGCTGTCATCCTTCCCCAGTCCCATCTTCCCTGGGCCTTCCACAGCCATCACAGCAACAGTTTGCTCTCTGCTGTCCCTGCTGCAGTCAAGTGACAGCACAGCACAGATGAAAGAGCTCTTCACATCCTGCAACACATTCCCTCAGCATCCTGACCCCATTCCATCTTCAGCCTGGTTTCAGGGGCTGCTTTTTGGGGTTGTTTTTTTTTTGTTTGTTTTTTGGGGTTTGTTTGTTTTTTTTTTTGTATGCTCCAAGAGTTTTGAACTTTATTCAGCAATGGCATAAAGCATTAAGACAAAAGGACTGCAGCCTCCCTTCCAGGAGTGGCAGAGGTGCTCATTGGATGAGGGCAGTGAAAGCAGCCAGCACACTGCCATCCGCTGCGGTTCAGGGCTCTGAGTAGTGGCTGCATGGGCACACTGCATGCACAGCCCCAAAGGGCCTCTGCCACCATACTGCAGGCATCCACAGCCTGCACCACACAGCCCTGGGCTCTGTTGCTGCAGTGCCTTAAACAGGGCTGCCTTGCCCTTGACAAGGAGGTACTCTGAAGATGCCAAGAAGAGCCCAGGCTGGGTTGCAGTACTTAGCATTTCCAGGCATCCCATGCACCCTGTGAAGCTCTGGGGGGAGAGGAAAAGCTGCCATGGGGGAAGGTGGGGGGAAAGCTGGACATGAGCTGGCACTGTGCACTGCCAGCCCAGTCCCAGCTCTGTCCTGGGCTGATCCCCAGCAGCGTGGGCAGCAGAGGCAGGGAGGGGATTCTGCCTCTCTGCTGTGCTCTGCTGAGACCCTCCCTGCAGTGCTGGGGCAGCTCTGGAGCACAGAGACCTGTTGGAGCAGGGCCAGAGGAGGCCACAGCAATGCTGGCAGGGCTGGAAGGGCTCTGCTGTGAGACCAGGCTGGCAGAGTTGGGCTTGATGGGGCTGGAGAAGAGAAGGCTCCAGGGAGACCTTCTGGTGGCCTTGCAGTGCTTCAAGAGGCTGATCAGAAAGTTGAGGACAGAGTTTTGAGCAAGGCCTGTTGTGACAGGACAAGAGGGGGAATGGCTTGAAACTGCAAGAGGGAGATTGAAACAGGAGAGAAGGAAGAAATGTTTTGACGCTGAGAGTGGTGAGAGCCTGTCCCAGGTTGCCCAGAGAGGTGGGAGCTGCCCCATGGCTGGCACCATTGCAGCTCAGGTTGTCTGGGGCTGTGAGCAACCTGCTCTATCTGCAGATATCCCTGCTGACTGCAGGGGGTTGGACTGGATGAGTTTTCAAGTTCCTTTCCAGGCTAAACTATTCTATGATTCTATGATGGGAATCCCCTGGGAAACATTCAGCTGGAGAGGAAGTCAGCACATGATCATAGGAAGAAACTGAGAGCAGCTTTTTAATTGGAGGGTAAGAGTAATTCTGTGGGGTCCTTTCATTTGAGCTCTGTAGGTGAAGGCAGGGCATGGAAGGCTGTGTCTCATCTCCTCATCTTCTCTGGATACCCTCTGCAGGCTACAAGCAGTTCCTAGGTCTGCCCCATAACTGGCACTGTGTGAGCTTGCTGCTCCTGCCCATGTCCTCCTGCTGCAGCAGGCACCAAGGCAGCAACAGCTCCTGCTCCAAATAGCTCGAAATACATGAAAGACCAAACCACAAGTGGAAAATATATTTGGACACAGGAGAAGTTCTCATCCTGCAGCCAAGATGATGTGGATTTGGTCCCCTCCTGGTGAGGGGCTACATTTCATGTTCTAAAATGGACATCCCCCATTGTCCTGCCCACAGGGAGCCAGGGTAGGGTGGTTGAAGCTGAGAAGTGTTCACTGCTGGCTGTCCTACATCAGCACTTGAGGTGAGTGCACATCTTCAGCTGAGCACAAAAATGAGAAGGCAGGAACGCAGCTGGGGGTTCCTGGCTGCTGGTGTACAGATACCAGGTAGGACTTTGCTGATCAGCAGCTTCAGCCATGGACAGAAAGAGCCTCTCATGCTGTGCTGGGTGGTGATCAGTGCCTGGCCCCGGGGTAGTCCTGGTAACCCCAGTGGCCACAGGCCTGAAGGGTGCTGCTGGGCTTGGGGCCACAGGAAGCAGGGCTGAAGGTGTTTCTGGCGAGCTTTGTGCTTCTGTGCTGGGCTTTGCCTAGGCTCCAAATCCCACAGCCTGTGCTGTGGTGCCACTGCTTTGCCTGCTGAGCCCCAAAGCTGCAAACCTTCCAGGGAGGTGTGAGAAACACCAGCCTGGCACACATCCCCTCCAGCACGCTAAACTGGGGCAGACTGGGTGGAATGAGCTGGGTGTCAACTGTGGGAGGGGACCTCAAATGTGCCCCTCAGTGCCCACAGTCCCATCCCTGGCACAGCATTGCCCTCGCCATGCCACCGTGATGGCTGACTGCGGAGGGGAGTGTGGCGAGCGGAGGTGCCTGTGGCACTGCTGGCAGAGACTGCAGCAGGTAGGCCAGGCTGGTGGCCAGCACAGTAAGGGGTGCCCTGCTCCGTGGGTAGCATGGTGAGGGGCTGCCTCCCCTGGGACCTAGGAGTTTTGAAAGCCCCACACTTCCAAGAGCTGCACCTTGAAGTTCTCCTGGCAGAGGGGAGGGTTGTCGAAGGTCTCGCAGTACTCCGTGCGGCCCCAGAGCAGGTTGGCATCGAGGGACAGAGCTTGGCCTCCCCCTCCACCTGCAAAAGCAAGCAAGGTGCTTGAGATCTGCTCTCCACACCCAAGCAGGGGCACTAGCCCAGCCAATGAGGCCTCTCAGGACTGTGCCCATCTCTCAGCTTTTTGTCCTTCGCCCATGGCAGAGCTGGGCTGGGGCTGCCCTGAGATGCTCTCTCTGCCATTCAGTATGTCAGGGAGGAGGCAGAGGTGCCAGAGAGCTCTCTGCTGGGCAGACAGTGTGAAAGGTTGCCCTGACAGCACAAGCTGAATTATTAAACTACTTGGAGAGCTGAAGAACAAGGGAAGCTCCTTTTGATCCTGCAACCAGGCTGGCCCTGAGCCTGCTGCCAAGGGCTGGAAGGGAGGCAGAGGCATTTCTCTCTTCCTTTGGTCCTCTGCCAAACCCATTCCAGCAGCCGTGGGGCACAAAGATTCAACCCCTATGCTCAAGCCTCACCCAGCAGCTGGCATGTCTGCTCTGGGTGGCCATGCTTGGCCCTTCCTTGGGCTGATCCCCACCTACACCTCCTCTCCACCCTGCTCCAAGTGGAGGGAAGGGGCTGGGAAAGGGCACACCAGCACCAAGGGTACAAACCTCACCTGCAGGATTGGGCTCCCAGAGGCCCTCTGGGGCTCTCAGAGGGAGCCTCCCTGTGCAGCTTTGCACTCTTCTGCTAACTCAAAGAAGAGGAGCCTGGAGGAGAGGAGGCTCAGGGGATACCTTATTGCTCTCTACAACTACCTGAAAGGAGGTTGTAGCCAGGTGAGGTTGAGTCTCTTCTCCCAGGCACCCAGGGGCAGAACAGGAGGACACAGCCTCAAACTGCACCATGGCAGGTTAGGGATGGACATTAGGAAGAAATTCTTCCCAGCAAGAGTGATTGGCATTGGCATGGGCTGCCCAGGGAGGCGGTGGGAGGGAGGCCCAGGGAGGGAACACCATCCCTGGAGGTGTTCAAAAGGAGACTGGATGAGGCACTTAGTGCCATGGCTTAGTTAATTAGGTGGTGTTGGGTGATAGGTTGGACTCGATGATCCTAGAGGTCTTTTCCAACCTGGTTAATTCTGTGCTTCTGTGACCTCATCTTCCCTGACTTTAAATTGCTTTCCTAAACCAGAAGGTCTTTGCCTCCTCAGGCTGCTCAGAGTTTGAGGCTGGAGCAGAGCCCCCTTTGCCCAGGCAGCAGTGTGGCAGCAGGTGGGTGCCTGCTGTTTGACAATTACCAATGACGATGCCCTCCCGAGAGCCGGACATGAACATGGAGGCGGTTTTGGAAGGCAGGAGGAAGTGCCTGATGGCCAGGAAGGGGGAGAGGCGACCTCTCCTCTGCTGCGTGGGCACCGTGAGGTGGTTGGAGCTGCTGCCGCGGCCCTCCGGGGAGGAGCTGAGGAGGGCTGAGGGCGAGGGGGAAGGCGACCGCTGGCGTGAGCGGGGCACAGCCTTGGCCAGCTCCGGCTTCTTGATGAACACCCACTCGTACCTCTCTGTCCTGGGGCGCACCTGGGGAGCAGGAGAAAGGGGGTGAGCCCTGGCCCTTGGGGAGAGGTGGTGCTGCCTGGCCAGGTGTGATGGTTTGGGAGCTCCCTGCCCCCCCAACACTTTGTAAAATCCCCCAGGCTAGGCTCAGCCAGCTGGAAGTTAAGGACTGAAGCTCTATTTCCAGCTCAGCACAATGTACAAGCAGAGATATACACAACAGACAGGAACAGTTACAGACATAGACAAGTTAAAGGGAATACAGAAACACAATTCCCCTCCCAGCAATCAGAGTCCCCAGGAGGGGCTCCCAACCACCCTTTCACCTTCTTCCCACCCCTCTACCTTACCCCAAGGTTTGCCTTATGTGCAAGGTGAGTTTGGAGGATCAGCAAGGGGGGGTTAGAAGCAGAGTGGTTAGTGAGGTTAGCAGAGAGGCCAGAAGCTGCCAGAGAAGCAGAGATGAGACTCTGAGAGTGTCTTATCTATGTTTGTGTACTTAGTCTTATACACCTCAGCAAGCCTATGAGTGAAGCAGACATCACCAGTGTTTGCTTCTCACAGCCTATAATATAATCTTCTCCATTAAAATATTCCAGTTAGCATCAAACCAGCACACCAGGTCAGGGGCCAGACCCTGTGTGCTAGGCTCAGACCTGGAGCAGGGAAGGGACAAGGTGCCCAGCAGTGCCAGGGCTGTTCTGGAGGTGCCTGTGGCTGGGCAGCTGGTTTTGTCTTCCCCTGGCACTGCCCAAGAAGGGCAAACCTGCACTGCTCACATTACTGGGTGGCTGCTGGATGGATGCTGATGGGATACCAAATGGATGCTGGACTTTGCCCATCGGGTCTCTTGGACCAGCTCAGCCTGATCCTTATGCAGGCACACCAAGGATGGTTTGGGAATGCTCCATCCAGGAGCTGACCTGAGCAAATAGGGCAGAAACCAGTCTTGTCACACACACTGCCCCATGGCCATTCCTGAGAGGATGATCCAGTCCTCATCCAGGGTTTCTGCACCTTGCCTTGGGGGCTTGAAGCAAGCCAGGGCAGGAGCTTGTTCTGCATTTGCCACTTCTGCTGCTGTCTCCTGCCAGAGCTAAAGGGCAGCAGGGCAGCTGTGGGAAGGAAGCAGCTCGGTGCCACCAAGCTTGTCAGAGTGGTAGAGGAAAAAGCAATGAACCCATAAGTGCCAACCCAGAAGAGAAAGGTGACTTACAGTGAACACAAAGCACTCCCCTGTCCCAAAAAAGCCTGATGTTGCTCCACTCTTCTTCCTTTCACTCCAGTCAGAGGAGAGAAAAGCTCCACACACCTTTGGGAGAGAGCACAGGGAGCTGTCAGCTGGGGCTGGAGCAAGCCTTGAAAGCCTGGGCCATTGGAGGGGTCTTCAGGAGGGGCAGAGCCCTGCCCCAGCTACATCTACACTGGGCAGTCACTGCTGCTGAGCCCACTTAGAGAATCACAGAATGGCTTAGGTTGGAAGGGACATTGAAGACCATCCAGCTCCAACCCCAGAGCCATGGGCAGGGACAGCACCCTCTAGACCAGTTTGCTCAAGGCCTCACCCAACCTTGAACACTTGCAGGGAGGTGACATCCACAGCCTCCCAGGGCAACCTGTCTGAGCATCTCAGCACCCCCACTGTGAAGAACTTCCTGATTTCCAGTCTACATCTCCTCTCTGCCATCTTACACCCACTCCTTCTGGTCCTAACCCTACCAGCTCTTGTAAAAAAGTCCCTCCCTAAATCCCAGTGTCAGCTGAGGGTTAGGGTGCAGCTTCAGGGCCTGACTGGGGGCTCTGGGAGGTTTGGGGGTTGCTCTCTGGCAGCAGAGGTGGTTGCAGTGAGCTGAGTGCTGGTTCCTAGACTCATAGGATGTTTTAAGTCAGAAGGGGCCTTAAACATCATCCAGTTCCAACCCCCCTGCCATGAGCAGGGACCCCCTCCCACTAGCCCAGGTTGCTCAGGACCCTGTCCAACCTGGCCTTGAACATCCCCAGGAAGGGGACACCCACAACCTCCCTGGGCAACCTGTGCCAGTGACTGAGCAGGGCTGGCCTGGCTGTGCCTCTGTGTTCCTGCTGTGGGTCGGGGAGCAGGAGCTGTGTCTCCCATCCCCCAGCCCAACCCATCTCCCACACATGCAGAGGACTGTGTCTGGGAGTCCTTGTCCTCAGCTGGCCCCTGGGCAGTGGCAAGGTGGTCACCTCTCCTATGAGCCTTTAGAGGAGATGTGTTTGAAGTGATAAAGCCTCAGGGAACACTTCGGTTTTTTGTTTTTTATCCCCTGCCTGCAAGGCTTTTAACTCTTCTAGGCAGGGCCTGGTGTGAAGGTCCTTGACTCACCCACAGCTGGAATGGACCTGCTGAGAGCTGGGAACTTGTGCCCCTCCTTGGTACTAGCTAAGGAATAAAAGGAGCTAAAACGTGCAGGAAGTGAGGTTTTGAAAGTCACCTTCCCTTGTCTGGACATGGCCCTCGGGGGTGGCAGAGTGTTTATCTCCACACCACACTGGAGTGTCAGGCTGGGGAAATCAGGGCTGCTAAGTCAATAAAGCTTTGGGATGCCTGAGCAATTTGCAGAACTTGCTTCTGCTCTTAGATGAAGAGTGGAGAGATAAAAGAGGGGGTGGTGAGCTGTTCTCAGTCCCCAGGAAGAGGTTCCTGCAGCTATTTCATGACTCTGAGATACGCTAGGAGCTGTCCTTATTTCTCCTCCAGTTCCCTTGTGTGGCTGCTCTCACAGTCAGGGAGACATCCTGGCATTTAATGCACTGAAAGCAAGTCCTGGCTCAGGCAGAGCATCTGCTGACTCTGGCAAAAGTCTGCTTGGCAAGGACTTCGTGATTTAGGTTGTGTTTGCAGTGAAAAAGGAGACTCAAAAACCTTCCTCCACCTAACTGCAGCCTCCTCTGCTTCCCTCAGCAGCACCTTTTAGACCAGCCTGTGTCTGAGGTGGCTCTGGGTGCTGCTGGGGCAGTTTGTTGTCTCTGGGGAGCTGGGACAGACTGCAGGGCAGGAGAGGGACCACACAGCTCCATGGCTTCTCCAAGAGATGCTGCTGGGGCAGTTTGTTGTCTCTGGGGAGCTGGGACAGACTGCAGGGCAGGGCAGGAGAGGGACCACACAGCTCCATGGCTTCTCCAAGATATGCTGCTGGGGCAGTTTGGTGTCTCTGGGGAGCAAGGACAGACTGCAGGGCAGGAGAGGGACCACACAGTTCCATGGCTTCTCCAAGAGATGCTGCTGGGGCAGTTTGTTGTCTCTGGGGAGCTGGGACAGACTGCAGGGCAGGGCAGGAGAGGGACCACACAGCTCCATGGCTTCTCCAAGAGGTGCTAGGGGGCCCAAACACTTCACCCCCTTCCCCACTTCAGCAGCCACTGGGAAATTCTCTGGCTGGGCAATACTCACCTCCCCCTCTGTGGTTTTTATGAGCAGCACTGTTGGTTCATAGCCTTCACAGCATGTGTAGAACCTGAGGAGATGGACAAGGAGGCTGGTGGGCAGAGGGTTGAGACCCAGGAGCAGTGTGCCACACTAAAAGCCCAGGGTGTGCAGCAAGCAGAAGGCTGTAAAGGACAGTGGAGAGTAGTGGGAACTCTTCTCAGCTTATTGCCATGCTGGCAGCTGGTCAAGGGAGCTTGTGGAAGGACAGCAGCAGAAACCCATCATCATGTAGCTTGAGCAGCAGCTTCAGTGTTCAGGAACAGGGAGGAGCTGGCTTATGTGGCCTATCAAGTCGTCATTTTTGCTTGGTGAAGCAGGGAATAGCTCAGATAAATCCAGAGAGTAAATCCTCCCACCCTTCCCTTGGGCACCAGGCTGGGGGGGATGCTTCATGGGGGGAGTTTCCCAAACGAGTTTGCTTTTAATTTGGTTATGTTTCATCTTCTGGGCTCTGCTGTGTTGGAAAGGTGCAGGATGAGGCTGCACCACTGTGCCATGGGCTCCTGGTGGCCTCTCCTGGGCTGGGGGAGCATGTTTGTGGTGCTAATGAAGGCACTGCCATCAGCACCCCACTCTTAAACACTGGAGAAGTGGGGTGGCATGGGCAGCTCCCAGCCTCTGATGACTCCAGAGTCATTCCTGGTCAGCAGTGAGCTGCATCTCAGCTGAGAAATGCCCCAGCCCTGAGCCTTCTGGGGATGTCTTTGCTTCCCCCTGCAGCCTTCACTCCATGGCACCTGGCAGCAGGTGTCACAGCCCCTAGGCTGTCTGCAGCACCAACACTGCTCTGCCTACTGCAGATTTGGGGTCAGCCTTGACACTTGGGTTCTCTTAACTTGCATCTAGAGGGGCTGATATCTTCCCCATCACAAGATGTATCCATGTGCCCTGCTCTGAGCTCTGCCTGCTCTGTGAGTGCAACCTCCCAGCTTGACATCACAGAACCACAGAATGTCAGGGGCTGGAAGGGGCTTGAAGGGGCTTGAAAACTCATCCAGTTCAACCCCCTACCAGAGCAGGAGCACCCAGAGCAGACCACACAGGATCACATCCAGGCAGGTCTTGTCTATCTCCAGAGAGGGAGACTCCACAACCCCCTGGGCAGCCTGTTCCAGGGTTCTGTCACCCTCAGTGAAGGAATTTTTCCTCATGTTTCCATGGAACTTCCTATGCCTCAGCTTCCACCCAGTGCCCCTTGTCCTGTCATTGGGCATCACCCAGCAGAGCCTGGCTGCAGCCTCTGGGCACTCACCCTTTACATCTTTATAAACATGAGTGAGGGCAGCCCTCAGCCTCCTCCTCTTCAAACTAAAGAGCCTCTTGTTGCTACAGAGGAGCAGGTTTGGGTTTTCTGCCTGAAAATGTCCATGTAGAGGCATCCTCAGCCCACTGGAAGCCTTGTGCTGCCTCGTGGTGTGAGAAGTCAATGCTGACCTCATTTACCAGCTCACTTTTGGGCTGCAGCACTGAGAGCAGCATCCAGAAGCTGCCCTGTGCTCTGTGCTGCTGGGAGGGAGCTGGAGCCCAGGGGATGGTTCATGGGCTGGATGAGTGTGCCCAGCACAGTGTGGCACTTGTGGGCATCCCCATGCAGCATATCTGTCAGGCTCAGAGTTCTCCATGCAGTGCTGAGTTGCTGAGTGACATTTGACTGAGCCTCAGCCCTCCCTCCTACAGCCAGCACAGGCCCAGACCACAGTCAAAATCACAGAATCANTCTTCTGCAGGCTGCAGAGCCCCAACTCTTGTAGCCTGTCCTCATGGCAGAGCTGCTGCAGCCCTCTCAGCATCCAACTCCCTGCCAGAGCAGGACCTGGACCAGGTCACACAGGAACACCTCCAGGTGGGTCTTGAATATCTACAAAGAGGGAGACTCCACAGCCCCCCTGGGCAGCCTGTCCCAGTGCTCTGTCACAAATTCCTCCTCATGTTTCCATGGAACTTTCTGTGCCTCAACTTTCTGGGCACTCTCTTGAACCAAGCCCAAGTGTGTGCCCAGGAGACCTCAGATGCACCCCACGGACACTGCACGTTGGTCCTGTCTATACCACCCATCTCCATCCACTTTTGGGCCTGACTCATCTGACCCAACCTAACATGCAGGTGATGCTTTACCTCTGCAGGCTGCACCCATCTTCAGAGGTGGAGAAGAGCAGCAGTGGTGGGAAGAGGGAGAAGCGCTCAGGGATCCAGGACCAGATGATGCGCATCTCCTGCGCCGTCACGGTGCTGGAGCTGAAGTTCTGCAAGTCCACAGCCAGGTGGAAGGACTGCCTGCAGGAGGGGGGACATCCTTTACTGCCAAGCTAGGCTGCCTGTCTGCTTTTAGGGGTGCAGCCCCCATACCTCAGGTCCTGCCATGCTTTTTGCATCATGGCCTTTGCGTTGCCGTGACAGGATCCAATTGCACAGGGACATCTCTGCTGG
>VWYK01076877.1:2811-27851 GCA_013399775.1 Semnornis frantzii
ATCATGATTTAGCTCAGATGTCCTTTGCCAAAGTTCTTATTTTTCCTATTAGATGTTCTGCTTGCCTACTCCCAGCTCAGATCTTTCAGCTCAGAGATAATTTAATGGTGCCTTATAAATATTGCTTTTAAAGTCCTCTGGAATTTACAGCTGTATAAATGTCAGAGATGTTCTGTAAAATGCCAGTTATGTGAAAACCTTGGAAATCTGCCCAGCTAAGACACTGCCAAGAATTTGGATATAAGTGCCATATGAATGTTTTGGATAAGGAAGACTTCAAAGCAAGTTGCTTTGATTGATATTTCCTAATAATCATCCTCTGAGCATAGGGAATAGAGTTTTTGCTTTGCTTTTGATGAATCCATTCCCATGAATTATTTCTCACTCCTGCAGAGGAAGAAATTGCTGGGCTTTGGCTGCACTGGCAGCCCTCGGCTCTACCAGACGCTTCTCAATAAACATTATTTTGAATGCCACAAGATGGTGCCAGCAGTCAGGGTAAACAAAGGCAGGCCGGACTCAGGGAAATCACCCTGATATGAGGTTGTCAGGGTTAGTGAACCACAGTTCCTGGGACCTTTTCTCTCAGTTTCTTAGCACAAGACTTCGGTTTCAGTCTCTTCCAACTGCTCTTAAAGTATTTTTCACATTTCTGCACTGCACTTCGATAACCTATTTTAGGATTCAGCTTAGGACACTGTCAGGCAGTTGGCATTCCCTCAAAAATGCCGCTTTTAGAAAAATACTTCTGTTGTTTCCCCTAGTTCCTAATAACTGTTTAAAATCAAGTAACATGGAAAATCTAGTGATCTTTACGTCTTAATCCTTCCTGTCTCGTTTCTTTTGAATTAATGTTTGGCTGTGACTATTTTTGTTACTTAGTCATTCCAAATCAAACCAAATTCCAGTGTTCCTTTTAAGAAATGGGTTATTCCAAGTTCTGCATTATCATGACAGGCTTCTTGAGGGAAAATGTGGGGACCCTGATGATAAGGTGGACCAGAATCTTTCTACTGAGCAGATACTGCTCACACCCTAGTAAACTACTGTCCTGATGCTTCCCATCGTTGACACTGGATGTAAAACTAAGTCCTGCTTGAACTTACACATTAACATTCATCAGTTTTGTGGGGAAACCTGGTGGTCCGTATGGAGTGGAGCTGTAGCATTGTAGATGTATTCCTGGTGGTAATTTGGATGAATGACCTCTGATGTACCTTTCTCTCTCCACTGATTACAGAAGGAGCCTAAAGTTAGGTGGCACAAATCTAGTATGAGGTGAACCACCCAGGCTCATAGGGATATCTGGGTAATCAAGATTGAAAGCCTAAGTTTCTTGAGTGCTTAGCAGCTACTCTAACAACTAATTTGGACTTAGTTTTAAGCTTGCCCCTGTGAATGATCACTTTGTCAGGCCTTTTCCATTGGTTTCCACACATGCAAAAGTTAACCTTTACCCAAGCTTTCATCATAAGTTACTTACTCAGTAATGTAACACCCCTGGATACACAGTACCTTCTTTCAAATGATCCAGTCATCAATTCAACAGTAACTTTTGCATTACCCTAGAAGAATAGGTTGATATCATCAGCTGGATCAGCTTTTACAGGAAATAGACTTTGTAGGTGGCAGCATCCTATTGCATGAAAAAGAAATGGGTGCAATTGTTAGTTCCTGGTCTGTGATTTGTATTTGGGTGTCTTGCTAATTGATGCTGTGGTGCTGAGGTAGCCATAGAGGAAAAACATTTCCTGCTTCCAGTGTTCAGAGTCTGATCCACGCTTGTTTTCAAAGGTGGAAGCTGAAGATGCTTGGCAGTGCAGGAAATTAGGCCTCTTGTACAAGTCTATAAATACAGCTATAGATGCCTGGCTGAAGTAGAGAAGAAAACAGATACAGCTGTCTCTAACGTAACTGCTATCTTATAGACACAGCTATGTTATTACACACAGCTCTTGACAGGCACCATTTAAATGGTAACAGTTTTAGATGAAAATAACCATGCTGGTATCTTCCTCACAGTATCTGCAAGCCACAGGAAGAGAGAATAAGGATTTAAAATACTATTTTTATCTCAAAGACACAAAATGTACAGTGAGACTTTTGCTTTCTTTCAAGAAAACTCTATTCAAATGGTTAAAAAGCTGTTCACATTGTACAGTCACCTCAAGAAAATTTCAAAATTTAAAAACAATAAGAAAAAACAATACTTTTTTAAAATTCTGCCTTTTTTTTTAATTTTTTTTTTTTTATTTATTCCTGCAATAGCTCTGTGCCCACAGAGCATGCAATCTCAGAGCATGCTGTCTCCTTCCAGAACAGTGACATTTAGGCACAGCTATTTAGGAATTCAGTGTATGAGGCTCTGCTACAAGTTATCAAATATAACAGTAGAGGTTCCTGGGAGTCTGTGACCTTTAGTGCAATAAAACAGTGGGATAACAAGGATCAAAACTTAAATCCTGAGAACCTACAATTGGTATGGCTGGACCCTCAGAGGAAAGGCATCTCTGGAGCAAATCTGTCACAGCTTGCTTGACATTAGCATCTTTTCCAAACTGACCCTACTGAAATGTCACAGGCCATTTCTTTCAGTTCAAGCATCCAGTACCAATGCCAGTGGCACAAGGTTACGTTAACTCTGAAAGATTTCTCATTCTTTTTCCTGATGGCAGAAGACAGAGAGTCCATTTCTGCTCCATCTCAAGCAGTCAGATTGCCCTTTCAGAAGAAGCCTCACATGGATTTAGTCCAGGTTCTCAACACTGTGATTTGGGGAAGCTTTGTACATGTGTTGCAGAGAATCAGGGTCTTCTTCAGGAGGGCTGATAGCCACATGTGCTTGAAGCCACTCGTTTCTCCCGGCAGGAGAAGGAGTTTCTTTCCTTTATGACAAGAACAGGGATGCTTATAGCTGTGGAAGGAGCTCTGGGAAATACTGCCACCTTCTTCACACAGTGTAGGACTTGTTTCTTAGATCTTGCCTCTAGCATAAACACCTGTGTGTATACTTGCATGGGTCGGTGTTTATCTGGGGTGAATCAGGGCTTCCCAACACCCACTCTCCCTGAAGGTGTTCAAGGCCAAGTTGGATGAAACCCTGAGGTGACCTGGCCTAGTGGAGGGTGTTCCTGCCCACAGCAGGGGATTTGGAAATAGATGATCTTTAAGGTCCCTATTTCATCTATGAATCTATGAAACACATTTACCTTCAGAGGAGATGAAGTGCCACAGAAGACAGGTACATAGCTAAACACACTTCTCATGGTATAAGAACTTACATGGAAGAGAGTAAAAGTTTTCCAACTACTACATTGACCTCATTTTTCTGGAGGGAAATAAAAACCAAAAGTATCATTTTAAAAGGATGCCTTGGAAGCAGTTAAAGATGTGCATAAACCAATGGCCAGCTTAATTCTGTAAATCTTTGTCTACACTTTTCAATACGAGTCAATAAAAACTCCTGGGAAACAGGAGCTCAGTGTCCTTCAGCAGAAACCAAACAAAACCTCCCCAAGTTATTTTAGAAACCTGAATAGTTCCCCATAAATATATTTTCCTCCTCCAAAAGGCAGGTCACAGAAGCCTTAATTATCAGGAGCCAGAATGGAAACAACGTAAGAATGAATCCTTTGGAAGTTTGCTCTCATTACCACATTTGGCATATTTAAAGATAAACACCATCTGTGTTTATCATGCAACACAGCGATAACTGCCGTCCGATCTCTCCGTGACACCAGTGTTTATGGAGTGTTACAGTGAGGGGCACAAGCGGTGCTTCCTCGGAAACTCAGCGCCTCTCGTATTATTTGCTCAGCCACCAGCTGCTTGTGTAGACGAGGGGCACTTCTGCCAAGAAATGGTTTATCATGGCAGAAAAACAAAGCCTCAGACCTTGCTCTCACGGCAGCTTCTAGCTGCTCCAAGGAGGCAAATAGCAGAGAAAGCTACCCGCAGCAATGAATCAAGCGATAAAACGCGTTTCGTGGTTTTATTGTTTTAACTCCCACCAGGGAAGGAGGAGCAACTGCAGGGCTCCGAGGCAGGGTGGCAGCTCTGTACCCTTGTTGACAGACTGGGGAGGGGCTGTCCCTTTGCAGCGGGCTATGGCTGCGCGCACAGGCTGGGCTGGGCTCTCTCCTCACCCTTGCACACACTTGCGGCTCCCTGGTGGGGGCAATGTGGTCTGTGATCGGACCGAGCAGTAAGTTCTTGCTGCAGTCTCTCTCGCTCAACTCCGCTGCGACGTCCCCAAGAGGTGTCTCTCAAACAGGTGAAGGTGCTAGTGGGAAAGATTCCTCTTGCAGCCGCCGCAGGAGCTTGCTCTGCAGGTCATGGACACCCATGGATCTGAGCCCTGAATTATGCTTATTTTGGCTCCCCGTGATCCTACAGCATGGGTTACTTCTGTGCAGAAACAAAAGGAGAATTAAAAGACAAGTGCAGAAGCAGAAGCAGGTTATGCCCTGCCTAAAGCCAGGATGATGAGGGGTGATGACTTCATCACAACCCTTCTAGACACCATTGTCTAGCACAACAGAAGCATTTTGAATGCTCTCACTGGGACCAAGCTGTCCTATGGAGCAGGATCCAGGTATCTATAAACCAGCAATATGCCCCCTGTGGAAGTAGAGCCATCAGCTATCTGAAACATATAGCCTCAACTGATGGTTGGGCTGCTTCCATCACAGGCTGTGGCATCAGGACTAATCTTTGGTTCTGCTTTGATGACACACAAGATTTAGGCAGACTGCTCAAATTAAAATCCAGGTGTGTGCTTTCCTTCACCACGTGAAAGAACTGTGCAAATAATTTTGTAAAATGTCACCTATTTTTGGATAATAAAAGTAATTGCATGAAGACGTAACGAGCTCTTCAACACTGAAAGATTTTTCTTAAATAAAGTAAACATCCAAAACGTGCTACATCACCTAAACCTGAACAGCTTGGAAAAACATCTGACCTCCATTGTTCTAATATTACTTGATCAAAACCAGTGAAGGTAAAGAGGAATGATACTGGTATTATTCAGAGTATAGTATGGCTCGTTATCTCCCTTCTTGTAGAGTGCCATTGAGTGATCTAATGTGTAGCAGAAATACATCAAACCAAGCAAGGACATTTCAATTAAAACTAAAACCAATTAAAAACCCAGAGTAGTATGTTAATTTGTTTGATTGCAGCCTGATGACTTTATAAGAAGCAGGACAGCAGAAGTTAGCAAAGCTGTAGGCAGCAGTTTCACAGTATAAACTCTCTCATCAATAACATGTTTGTAATGTTTAATTTGAATTTTCCTTTTCTTAATTTCCTCTCATTTACCCTAATTATGCTGCCAGTGTGTTTGCCTAAGCAATTTCTCACTATCAATGGTGCTTAGTTTCCTGTTATATTTTAGACAAACCCTTTTTAGCTTTTATGATTTTCTTTTAGAAAATGAGCACTCTGGTCTTCTCGCACTGTGAGACTCTGGACTCTGTCATCCCACCGTGATGGTGCTCTCAGGTCCTAGTTTCCCCTCCCAGAAGCTGTGAAGGCAGCAAGGCTGACCTGCATGTTAAGCATCTTGGTCCACATCTGGAAAAGCAATTTTCAACCTGTGCTTAACTTTAAGCACACAAGTAATCCTACTTGCTTTATCGAGATTACACATGTCCTTAAAATAAAACTTTGCTCAGCTGCTGTGCTGGACTGGGACCAGAGGGCTCTGTCTACTCTGTATCAAGTCCATAAAGAAAAACAACTAAAAAAAAACCAACAAAAAACAACAAACAAAACAAAACAAAAAAACCCACAACCCAAAAAACCCAAAAAACTGAAACCCTCCAACCAAACCAAAAAACCAAGTACTTTTCACCCACTTTTCCATGACAAATTGCATGTGTGTGAGTAGAGCTCAGGCTGTGTTCTCTTGCACTTGTCTGACTTGCTGCCCACTATCACTTCACTGTTTCCAAGTGAGCTTTCTTATCTACTTTTCTCCTCCCTACAAATGTTGGGAGCTTATGTAACTTTCCAGATGAAGCCCATGTTCCTCCAAGCCAAGTCATGTGCTTATCTTGTGTCTGGCTTAAAAAGAGCGCTTGGACAGATTGAGGGCTGAAGACAGCTTTGCTGATGGTTTTACTCTGAGAAAATATGGGTTACTTTGGGAATGTAGGTGAAGTGGCCAACAGGCAGTGTAGGACTGGTTTCCTGGGAGGTTTTTGCTTAGTCACTGTGCTACATCCAAGACTTTTTCCAGTGGTGGAGGCTGCCCTAATCTACCTCTACCATAGAGCTTCCCTGCAAATGCATTGGTCCTTCTTTCCTGCTTCCCCACAGAGGCATTCACATGGTTTCTTTCTCTCCTGTGCTTAGCCATTTGTTTTTGTGGAACAAAAAAACTGAGCTCTGGGACACATTGGCTCATGTCAGTCACAGTTTGATAATCTGGTAATAAGGAGGAACACCTGCGCTCAGGCTTTTCTGCCTAAACCATGGTATTGCAAAGATTCACTTCTGTAGAAAACTAGACTAAAAGAAAACAATCCTGGATGAGTTATGAAGAGTTGTATTGTGCTAATCACATTCTCATTCCTTTTAAGTGAACAACTGACAAAACCAGGGAGATCTGCTATGTTGAGTGCTTTTAAACACTGATCTGTTTTATTTAGATGTCCAAGTATGGATTAAAGAATCTAACACATGTTCTGCAGATCTGTAACTTGGGCCACATTTTCTGATGAAACGTGGCCTGCAGCATTGCTGAGGCTCTTCATGTCTGGTTGTACAGTGCTGGTAAGGCAGGCAGATGTTGCAGACTGCTTTCAGCACAAGCTTGAAGATAATGTCATCAAGTACATGGCCACAAGTACGTGTCAGAGAGAAGCAAGATGCAGGTCACCTAGTGAGCCCATGGTGAAAAATGGTGTGTGCTTATGGAGCTGCTATCCTGCACCAGTTGCAGATGGTACATTGGACTCAGCATATCAGAGCAAGACACAGCTCTGTTCATGGTGACAAGATCCAGGTTTACCACTGGTAACACTGAAGGAGGAATTTACTGGTATACTTTAAACATCCATACACAAACCAAGGTAGCCTCACCTCCAAGGCAATGGTAGATCTGGGCTTTACTGTCTGTCAGACTTACTTTACCTTAAGATCTTGCAAGTTTTGTGCTACTGATCCCATGAGGCCAGCAAAGTTTTCTTATAGGATACATGATGACAACTTTTAAGTCTTCTACACCAGTACGGATTTTCTCTGCTTGTCCTAAGAGCAACCAAGTGTGAGGGGAGTGCAGAAGAATGGACCCCACTGACTGCAACTCTAAGTGTGAAGTGAACATGTCCACAGTCTATTCTCCACCTTTCACCTACAGCTAAGGTAGTAGATCTATACAGTCCATTTGGTCTACACATACATTGGGCTTGCTGGGAGCTTGTAGTGGTTTAAGGCTTATTGGAGTATTCTAATAAGAGAAATTGGGACTTTCCTGAAAGTTCAGTGCAGAATCTAACTAAATTGGAGCATTGGTTGTAAAATAATAATGATGATAAAGTCTACATCATTCACTGGTTTGCTAAGAGGTATAAAAAGCCAAAGTATAAACAATTTTTTCTCCCTGGTGTATGCACACCGTCTCTCTTTGCTTCTGTCTCTAATCTCTTCCACTATCCTTGGCTGACTAGATAACACATAAGCCTTGCTGGTTGTTGGTGGTGTTGGCCTCTTCTGGGCTTTTTCTTTGTCCTAGGGGGAAGATTAGATTTCTGTATTATTTCTAAATTGCACATAATTGTAAATACATGTAAATGTATTTTGTATATATACTAGTAAATTTAGCTTTGCTGTAAATATAACTTTATTTATCTTACTTACAATCTGCCTGAGCTGGTCTGGTAAATATTAATGGTTGGGGGGAGAGAAGTTCCTAACCCACCACAGAGGTGAACTGTGCACAAGGCATTTGATCCATAAAGGAGTACTTGCCAGGGCCAAAAAAGCATGCCAGGGAGTGCTCTGCTAAGTATCCCATAGGACAGTTGCATGCCAATGTTCAAAAGGCCGTGTCCTGTTCTTTTCTAGTTTACTTGCACAGAGACCAAAAGGAGGTCCACCCAAAAGGGGTGGAAGGAGCATGCAGGGCCAAGAGAAAATGACCGTGCAGCCGAGTGGACAGACCCACCATGCATATGGGGGCTGGATGTATTCTTCCTTGAAGAAAAATNTGGCCTCTTCTGGGCTTTCTCTTTGTCCTAGGGGGAAGATTAGATTTCTGTATTATTTCTAAATTGCACATAATTGTAAATACATGTAAATGTATTTTGTATATATACTAGTAAATTTAGCTTTGCTGTAAATATAACTTTATTTATCTTACTTACAATCTGCCTGAGCTGGTCTGGTAAATATTAATGGTTGGGGGGAGAGAAGTTCCTAACCCACCACAGAGGTGAACTGTGCACAAGGCATTTGATCCATAAAGGAGTACTTGCCAGGGCCAAAAAAGCATGCCAGGGAGTGCTCTGCTAAGTATCCCATAGGACAGTTGCATGCCAATGTTCAAAAGGCCGTGTCCTGTTCTTTTCTAGTTTACTTGCACAGAGACCAAAAGGAGGTCCACCCAAAAGGGGTGGAAGGAGCATGCAGGGCCAAGAGAAAATGACCGTGCAGCCGAGTGGACAGACCCACCATGCATATGGGGGCTGGATGTATTCTTCCTTGAAGAAAAATCATCCTCTGTCTCAGAACCCACGTTCTCAAATTTGCTGTGAAGCAAGTTGCCCTCTTTCAGCACTGCACATACTTTTCATATTTCGTTCCCTCAAGGAAATGCTTTGTGATGATTAATAAATTATGAAGGCCACCTTTTGGGTCTTCAGCTCTCACTGTACTCCAAAGAAAACAAAATCCAGAAGAGTTCCAGCTAAAAGTGTCATAGTAAATGCATCCAGTTTACTTTATTTATGATTATACTCACAATGGGCTTATTAAGAGGTTTTTTAAAGTAAACAGAACTTGAGACTGTTGATGAAATGCTGGAGTTTTTTCTGTCTTGAAAAATCTGCTGCCTGTTTCTTAAGGACCACTTAGGTAATAATGCTAGAGCATGTCCAGATATGCATCTGTTTCCTGAAAATTGCTTAAACGTTCTTCAAAAATGTATAAAACTGCACCTTTGCCACCCAAAGAAAACCTGAGACTAAAACAAATGAGGCTGAGTAGCTGCTAGCTGAGAGGAATTCAATAAATCTACCCTGCGCGTGAACCGTGTTGGTATGTGAGACTGGAAAGCTCGCTGGTGGAAGGCAGAGAAGTTGGCTGTAAGTCTGTATAACTCAGACTAATAATGCATGATGCTGCATAAAGCAACCCAGCTGTTTCAGCAGTGTGCTTTTTCTAACGACAGGCCTGTTGGATAATAACTGGACCAACATCTTCCTCCACAACTGAAGATGCTCTGGAGGGGAATTTCCTTTTTGAGTCTCTGTTCCATTAGATGGTTAATAATTGATATTTTCAGGGAATCATAGAATCATAGAATCAGTCGGGGTTGGACAAGACCACAAGGATCATCTAGTTCCAAATCCCCTGCCATGGGCAGGGACATCCTACCCTAGATTGGGCTGGCTAGAGCCTCATCCGGCCTGGCCTTAAACACCTCCAGGGATGGGGCCTCAACCACCTTGTAGGGCAACCCATTCCAGGGTCTCACCACTCTCATGGTGAAGAATCTTGAAAGGAAGTCAGGGAATAAAGTCACACTCAGTGTTTAGCTGCTAAGAGTGCTGCATACTGTTTTTTGCTGCTTCATTCCTTCTCTGTTCCTCAGCACATCACAACCTTGATGTTGCTCTGAATAATGACATACCCTGCCCTCAGTTTCCTCAAGCACACTGAACTTCAGCATGCAGCTAAAATTGTAACAAGACCCCTTGAACCTTTGCTAAGCTGCTCACATATGTGCCTATCACCCAGCTCATGAGTTGTCCTGGAGAACTTACTTTCTGGAGACTTTGCATAGGACCCAGGGCATGAAGTGTGTGCAAAGGCTGAACCAGTAGCAGGGGAAATCAAAAACCATTATCACAACCCCTTAAGGGTCATCTTAATTGTTTATAAATGTGTAAGTTCAAAGTACCCAGAATCTAAACACTCTGTCTGTACTTAGTGTTTTTAAGCTCAGGTCCATTTCTCCACTTCCCTTATCCTGCGCTTAACCAATGAATTGAGACATATCAGACTTCTTTCAAGGTCCCTTCCACCTCAAAATATGCCACGAATTGATAATTCTTCCTTGCCACATCAAAAGAAATAACTGTGTTGTTCCTGCAAATGAAGAATTTGTCACTTGATCAGCCAACCAGTCAGAAATATAAGCTCACAACATCTAGTTTTTCTCTGGTGATTGACAGCGTGTATATTTCTCCCTAACTAGCATGGCCTCCATAGTCATCGTATCAGCTCTAACTGCCAATGGGTTCACATTGCACAGCCTCATTGCTGCTGTTCTCTGTCAGAGTGTAGGCATGCTGACCTCTGGGCATCGCTCCAAACCCTTCATATCCTGGCAACAGCTGCAGTGACTTGCACATGCCTTTTAAAGGAGCATCAACCTGGATCCTGCGCTGTCTGGATTTGTTATTATTGAAGATGCACTGATCCCGATGAAGTTTCTTTTCTCTGGTTCTTCTGTGGTTGACAAGGAGGCTACATCTGGGCATGACAGCATGCTTGATTGTTAGTATTAAATACAATGCCTCTAGGCCTTGGAACTTCTTCTGCTATTCAGGAAGATTATTAAATTCTCCATCAAAACATCAGTAGTATTCTTAAGAGAATGGAGTCAGTTTTGTGCAGATAAGCATTAGCAATTCTCATTCCTTTACTAGAGAGGGCAAGGCAAAAGGAAAGAGAAACCTGGCAGGTGCATTGCCTGCTTTGGCTTACAGAGAGCAACACGATGGTGTGATCCCCAATATGTCACCTGGAGACAATTCTCAGAGAGAATTCTCAACCCTCAGAAAAAGAAACAACAGTTCTTCCTCAGATTAATCTTATAAATGCTAAACACATTACAGCAGCCTTAAAGCAATTCTCATGTAAACTGCAGACTAGTAAGCAAGAGGGATTGCTCTGTCATCCATGAGTCATTAGCAGAGAAAAAAATCAGTTGTTCAAGGGACTTCAGCAACTTCCCATCTAGGAGAGTCCTGTTTTCCTGGCAGCAACAATCACCTCTGATACAACTTCTGTGTCATCTGTGGAGAGAAAATATTAACCTTCCCTTGGATGTATGCTTGTGATGGAAGTTGTGGTTAAGAACAGAACCAAAGCTGGCATGCCAGAGCCTTGATCTCTGAAATGAAGAGTGATGGGTCTTCCATTGCAGCATATGGCAGCAGTGCAGTGGACAATGGTCCCTTTCTTGGGCAAGGGTTAGCTCATGGCCTTATTCCCTGGGTTGGCATCACCAAAATGGCAGCTCTGTGGCACATGCCCTTGACAAAGTGCACATAATGTTGGACATAGTTAGACAGATGAGGACACAGACTTGTCACCAACATCTGGCCTTGCCAGAAAAGACCCTCAAACAAATCCTCAAAGGAAAAGTAAATTTAGTCTTTCGATTATAAAATCTCCCAGGAATTAATAAAGTTCATCTGGATGTATGGACTGGGTAGGACTTGCTCCACTCTGATTCAGTTAAATAATGATTTGTGTCAGCTGCTGTAAACTGAGTGAGTTCACTTCTTTGATTTGGTTATGCCTTCACATTTCAGAATCAACACCCTTCTCCTGTGCAGAGCTGTCTTCAGAACATTTCTACCTGCCATGTGGCAGGGGGTGCTTGCCTGCTGGCAGCAATGGGGCCGTGCTGCCCATTTTTCTCTTGGCCACTGCCTCCCACCCTACCCATCTGTAACAGTTTGAATCAGAACAAATGGGTCAAACCCAACCAGTGGGTTAACCTGTTTATTTTCCAAACACAGAAGTGAGGGGAAAGTAACACAGAAAAACTCAGGATTGAGACAAAATAAAAAGGTGATATATGAAGGGAGTTTACTGAACAAAATGAGATAAGCATACTACAAAATGCATAATTACCTTAGCCTCTTTGCAGAAAAAGCAAGATCCAAAGCAGCAGCAGGCAGAAACAAGTGAGCCAAAAGCCCGAACCAGAAAACTACTCCTCCATCCCTCTTCTCCTGCCACCATCCCAGTGGAAAAGGTAGCACCCAAAAACTCAGAACTCTGAAGCGGCAACTGGAACAGAAATCCTCCCATGTTGCAGTCTGAACTTCAAGGCCCATAATACTTTACTCCAGCCACTACTTTTATTTTTGAAGCTGGCATGACTGCAGCATGCTATGAATGACATCAGCACGTTCAACTCAACCCATATCACTATCGTACACGGGTAAAGCACAAATACCCATACGACCATAGCTTTCAATAAAACCCTCTTAAAACCTTGTCTTTGCTCTCATGGCTTCAAAATTGTGGACAGTATTTCAGTTGCTGACGTGCTGCATCATCACCTCATATGTATCTGAAGTCATCTCAGTGTCTTGCTTGGCTTCTCGCCTTGCCAAGACATCTGCCACCTCCCACTTTCTTTTGGGGCACCGAGTGCCTTGCAGGAAGGGGCTGTCTACCTGCATCACCAGTGAGATGGAGCTGTGGCAGGCAAAAGTTCACCACTGGGCAGTTTGGGCTTGTGAAGACCAGGTTCATTCTTACATCACCACTACCTTAGCCCATTGACTAGCCATTTATCACTAGCTGCACTGGCAGGCTTGGGGGCAGGTTGATTGGTTTTAGCCTCTGTCATCAAAATAAGTCCTTTGAAGATTTTGTTCTGTTCTGGTTTTAATAGTCACTTAGCTGTGATCTCAGTGTTCCTCCAGTCTGTGGTGCTGATGGATAGTCCTTCTTTCAAGAGTGACATGTACTCTCCTAAGGCAACTTTTGCCTTTGGAAACACTCTCTTTACATGCAGACAGCTCTGATCCTTGCTTCTAGGGAGAGAACCCCTTAGGGGAAGGTCTGTATTAACAGATATTGCACACTCTGGATGCAGAGAAGATGGAATAGCCGTAGACAGAGGACCTGTCAATTCACTAGTTAGACTTCACCATCTAGACAGGACAATAAAGTTATTGCTGTCAAGACCTGATCTATTTTAGGTCCTTATGCCTAGGTCCCTCTGACATGTACCACGAATAGATGTTATGCTTCACGGATTTTTCTGCCAAGCTTACTGACATTGCAGCAGTTGGAAGGGGCACTGATGATTTTTATTTTGCTTTCTGATCAGGAGTTAGGACATCTTCCATAAATTTCAAGGAGGAGAAACAGAGCAGGAAATAGCTGCAGGTTCTGGTCTTCTTTTGTTCTTGATTTTAACAGTTCCTGTCCTAATTATAATAATTTTCCATGTGATTTGAAAGCAATTATGAGTTGACTGTAATGCATGCAGACTTACAGATGTCTTTGTCATGCACAAAATTCATTCATTCTGCCAGCAATTTCAGACACAAAACTTCAGCTTGTGACTCACAGCTTTGCGTAAATGATTCTACGGCAAAACCTGTGAAATAGTAAACCTTCAGTAAACACTTTTCTTTAGCAGATTCTTCAGTGTTATTGCTCCTTATAAGGACTCTTTACCAGTGGAAAAGAAAACACTCCCACACAAACAAGAGGCCTTTTATGAGGTAGGTGATTGTTTTATACCTGAGCAGTTATTTATTGCAATTGCTCTTAGTTGCAGGAAAAAAAAAAGCCAGTTCGTGTGGGCAGAGGCACAATAGGGAAGCTGTGAGCAAAACGTTGCCAGATTCACTGTCCAAGAGCCAGTGGGTCATTCCTTTAGGTGCTGCATGCTAACTGGTGCACATCTGGCTTGAGGATGTAGCCCAGGAGAATATAAGAAGCACAGAGCATTCCTTAAAAACTGAGGTCCCTTCAAAACCAGACCAAATCAGTCAAAATAATGAACAAGCCTGGTGTGCAATCAGGAAAGCAGACTTAAGTCAATACTTTGAATATTAGGAAGAAATTCTTTACTATGAGAGTGGTGGAACACTGGAACAGGTTGCCAGGGAGGTGGTGGAGGCCCCATCCCTGGAGACATTCAAAGTCAGGCTTGATGGGGCTCTGAGCAACCTGATCTAGTTGGAGACATCCCTACTTACTACAGGGTGCTTGGACTAGATGACCTTTAAAGGTCCCTTCTAACCCAGTGCATTCTGTCATTCAACAATTCTATGAAATAATCAAAAACTCCTCTGAAATCTAGAAGTCCTTCCCAAAACTTGGTCAGTTTTACCAGATTATCCAAACAATTGCAGTCAAGACTCCCAGGTTCTCCTCTCAGACCATTCAATATACCAACATTGGCATAATTGTCAGTTTTGTGTCAGGGAGCAGCAGATGCACTCTGTGTTCGCAGAGGCCATTCACCTGGAATTTATGCACATTGAGGAGTCTAGGAAGCCAGCCTGGAAACTCAGAGGAGATCTGTGCCCAAAGCACTGGCCAACCAGTTGAATCAACAGGGCCCAAAAATATGAAAGTTGGTGACACACCAGGAGAGGGAAGCAACTCCAATAGCAACAGTTGCAGTTAAAGTTATGCCATGCACTCTGGGTTGCAGAATTAGATCAGGCTATGCCTCTGGCTGTGCCCTTGCCTGCTCAATACTCCATTCAGCAATGTTGTGATGACAAATTTACTACAGCTTTATAGAACATCAGGTATAATTGGTTGCTAAAGAACTGCACTGTAGCTCTTCTACAGCAGACTGGCTTCCAGCAGGCAAAATATGTGCTAATCAGCTACATCGTTTCAGGGAGAGTAGCCCACAACTGTGAATATCAAAGCCAGCCCCACCAATGCAAATGCCCAATACCCATCTTTGAAGCAACTGTGATTCTGTTTATCTTATACAACATTTCTGAAGCTAAACTGAGCTCATTCTTTTTCTGCTTACTGGTATCAGCCTCACCATCTGAGGCTTAACTGATATTAAAACAAAATCCTTCTGGATCCAGAGATGGCCAAGCCAAGCCCACAATGATGGATAGTCTTTGTTTTATAGAGAGTAAGTGTGCAGCTGCCTCACAAATGCTGGAGTTGTTATCAAATAATGAATTAGTTCTATTTTAGTTCCCCATAATGCAGAACTTGCAGTAGTGCAATAAGGGAGAGGAAACATAAGAGCCACTTGGAAGGGAACAATGGCACTACAAAGTGAATGAAACCTTTATCACACAGTGATCAAACAAAAGCAGAATTCCATGACTGTGGCAATAGAGTAGTAACTCCACAGTACATATCCCTAAAGCTATACTTACTGGCAATTACACAAGCTAAGATGTCACAGGGTCTCCTGTGGTTAATTGAAGGGGACGAAGCATCAGATAACACTTTGTTTCACAGATTTGCAAATACTTCATATCAGCAAACAGGTCAAAAGATCCTGACCTCTTCTTGGTTTTGTGTCCTGAGTGTGTGCATTCACTTTCCCAAGCAAGAGCAAGGGTTCAGTGGGGAACATCCATCTGTTTGTCCATCCATCCATCCATCCATCCATCCATCCATCCATCCCTTCCTTCTCAGATATAGAATCATAGATCATCAGTTTGGGAGGGACCTCAAATATCATCTCATTCAACCTTTCTTGACAAAAGTACCATCTGGACAGCCCAGCACTGTATCCAGTTGACTCTTGAAAGTATCCAATATTGGGGAATAAATAATCACATACTTCAATGCTATATCCTATCAGTCAATGCACTTCACATAAAGATCTTGTAATTTACACCTTACATTAGGATGGACCCTAGAGCACTCTGCTATTTATTTTAGGGTAGCATTTTAATAGACAACTAGGTTATTGTGATAAGGCCTTCAGTGAGGTTAGGTGAAGATGAGAGGGTGATCATAGCCTGCAGAGAGAGGAACGGTTTAAATAGGGTCAGAGGATGAGACAGGTGGTCATCTGGAAATTCCCCTGTCCTCTGACTTCCACTACTTTCCTTTGCATGCCAGGGAGAACGTGAACCCCAGTGGTACTTCCACTTGAGCACAAATGACTTCTATAAGGCTACACTTACCGTGGGCTGCCCATGTCCCCATTAGAGGGAGCTAGAGTGAGAACTTGTTACCTCTATCTGACAGCAGGTGTCTTTGCTAGCCAAATCCCACAGTTGTTTATGTGAAAAACACATAAATAAGTGGACTGAAAGTGTAAGAATAAGCAGTCTTAAAGCATCTTCCTACAAGACTGAGCAAAAGAGAACTCAAAAGAGAGCTCAAGCTCATCTATGCAGTTGCACACACTCAGAGGTGACTCCCTGGATCCAGTTTGGATCTCCACAACTAGCTCTTCCCAAGAGGAATCTCCTATAGAATGCTTCTAGCCCTGAGCAGGGTGAGCACCCAGAGCAGTGTGACAGTGAGTCTGGGGGTCCATCTCCAGCAGTATTTAGTCTCCAGAAATACTACTCTAGTCCCCACTGTACTTAACAGAAGGGACAAAGCCATGCAGACTGTGGGTACTCGGTACATGGATAGCTGGTCTACCCTTAGGCCATAAGCATGTGCTTAGACTTCCAGATGCAAAAAGGGGTTCATGATCACATGAAGTAGAATATGAAGCCGCTCATGATCCTGAATGTAAGATAGAGTTGAAAGCCCACAAATGAATCATTAAGTAAACATAGAGGTGAGGCTATGTGCATAAAAGTTTGCAAAGCAATGATTCAGTTCTAAATAGGTCTTACTGGGCTTCCTGGGCTGAAAGTAAACGTGTTACTTTTTAAGGAGATGTGTGCAGTGTTTCCTGTCCCTGATACCTGAATGCATTTTATCAAGTCAAAGGCAATATGAACTCCTTCCAGTTAGGAGAGATTTTTCAGCAGCTCATTGATTTGGTCATGCTCCACTCCCAAACATGAAGCTGAAAGTGGCAAACTAAAATTCAAATCCTGATTTCTTCTTCAGTGCCTAAGGCAGCACCTTGAGTGTGTTACCCAGGAACTGGGAGTTAGAGGGTTTGGGGAACTTCGATTGCCAGCAGCCACTAACACCAAGAGGAACATCTTTTCTGCATGGAAAAGAATTCCTCCTTCTTCCTCTTTCTCTTTCTGCTTAGGGAACACAGTTATGTTTTGGCCACTTCTATGGTATCCTTTGGATGACTAAGAAGCACTGTGTGTAATTTTATGACTTAAAGAGGGAACAGCAAAGCGCTACCACTTGCTACCGCACTTAAAGCTGTAATTGTGTGTTAGTACTTGAAAATATCAAGGCCACCTTTGGGAACAACTATGTGTAATGGCTCTTCTTGCCATATTCCATTTGTCCAGGAGAATATAATGGCTAAATCAATGTAAAGTGTCATGCATTTATTTTTTCTGCTTTCCTTGGTATTATTCTTTCCAGTTACATATGGTCAGCTCTGATCTCCAGAAAAATCAATGAAGATTTAGTAGTTCTGAAAAGAAAACAAGCTAAACATTTAAACCATTTTCTGTCATTTTGATGTGGAATATGTAATCCCCCTCTCCCTCAGGCTACCAGAAAGAACACCCAACTCAGCAAGCTTTAATGAAATGAGCAGTGGAATAAATCAGGTTTGTACTCAAAGGTTTTTTTTTCTTGAGTCCCATTCTTAATCATAATCAGTGAAATTATTTTTTTTACTTGTACTTTAATGTTCCCAAAAAATAAAGGCAGTTTTCACACACACACAAAGCTAAAAAGGGTAAAAAGAGTTGACCTATGCATCCATCCTCTGACACTCTTTTTGTGTCAGACGCTGACTTTTCATTTCATTTCTACGCATGGCTGCAAGCACAACAAAGATGCTCACGATGCAGTCAGCCAGTGACTGCCAGAAGATGTGGCATAGCTATCAGACTGGATGTGTGAGTAATCAGAAAATAATGAAAACCAAGAAAGCACATTAAGCACAAACTGAAATTTCTCTACATCTATACAAAAACAAATCTTTACAAGAAGGTGTAGGAATGTATTTATAATAAAACCTTAATTTCAGCACTTAGATCTTCAGAGTGGCTTTTGCCTCCAGTACAGCCTTCTTTGCTTTCCAAAGGTCAGATAGCACAGTCAGTAAAATAATTCTTTACCTCTCAAAGCATCTTGAAAAGCAGCAAAATTTCATGTTCCAAGATATAATACGTCTCTTATTACAGAAAACAATTTTCAGAAATGATGCGACACCATCAGAACATCTCTCTGCAGAGCATAGCAGGAGCCCTGGGGGGTTAGAGGTGTTGTGCCCAGAAAGGTTTGGCATCACAGCTCGCCGACGGGCAGCTCAGGAAAGCAGGCAGCGAAGCTGAGCTATTCAGGGTGACCAAAGCAATTCACAACCATTTTGGAAAGTGTTTGGCTCTGTTTTAGCAGCTCTGGTACCAAAGTTCTATGGATGCTGGAAAGGCAAAAACTTATGTTTAGGAGCATCAGAGTATCAACACATAGAAGGTCAAAGCTGTGAAAAGTACCTTCCTGAGGCCCCTTGACCCATTTCTTTCAATTACTATTGAAAGTTGTGAGGAGGTTTTGCTTTGCAAGCAGAAGCAGACTGTTGAAACAGGTTTGACAATCTGGAAACTTCAGTTGCTTGCATTTCTTAGAAGGATGAAGGAAAGGAGCCAAATCCTCCTGCAGTGTGTGAGCATATTGGCATACCAGCTGTCATTGTCAACATTACCAGCCAGGCAAGATGCACAGTTTAGCCATCACAGTGCTGAGCACTCCCTCCGTGCCACAAGCACCCTTGGGTCCCCTGGCACTGAATGCGGCATTGGCATGGATGACACTTGGTTCTGGAAGGAGAGAAAAAACACCTAGTCCTGGTTTTGGGGGGGTGGGGGTGGAAACTTCATCTGCAGCTGCTTGGCAAATGATGTCATGGAGACTCTGTTTCATTGCTTTAAGTGGAAAATGTTTGTGTCGACTGTCTTCCTGAACACTTGTGTAAGGACACAGTGCAGTGGGTGGAGAGTGCTGGGAATTGACATACACATACATCTCTACATCTGTGGTCACTGTTGCCATCATCACAGCTTGCTCTTGGCAGCATCTTAGTCAGCAGGGAATGGCAGAGGGAAGCTCGAGAACTGAAACGTTTCTGCCAATGCCACTCATCAAATGTGGTGTGCTTGCAGGGCGTTGGCAGTGGGCACTGGAAAGGAGGCTGGAAGAAATATGGTGTTTGCCTCTGCAAGGAAGCAATGGTGAAATAGTCCATGGCAGCATTTCCCAGTTTATCTCACTCTCTCTCTGGCTCAGCCAAGCATCAGCAGCCAGCAGAAATCTTCTAGCACTTTTCTTAAAAGACACATGACAGCTACAACTTGATTGGAGTCTTCAAAGTAATCTCTGGGAAAATAAACCAGCAAATTACATTCTCTCCTTATCTGACCAGCAGAAATTGCTGGAGGGCAAACTTAAGTAGCCCAAATGTGTGGGCCACCATGTCCTACTGAGAGGAGGCAAGTCTAGGATCCACAGGCTTTAAGCCCAGCCCTGCCAAGACCAGACAGCAGCTACATATCAGAGGTGGCTCTAGAGAAAGCGTCAAGCACACAGGAGTTAGGAACGAAGTCTTTGAGACTGCCTAAAGAGATTGGGGCTTCTGAAGATAAGAATAAATGTCAGCCAGCACCCTGAGACTGTAATGGGAGGTGTGCAGAGCCAAAGCAGAAAGGTGAGGTAAACCTGTCACTTTCCCAGCCCTGGTGTCCCAGCTAAGCAAGTGTGGAGCATGTCCTCACAGATGTATGCAAACACTTCTTCCTTCCAGAAGGCTCTAGGAGGCTGCCCTCTTGAGACCTTCTTGCTCAGAATGAGCGTGGGAGGTGTGTTAACAGGGGATAACAGCATGTCCTTCCGGCCTGGTCAGACCATCTGTCACCCATTTAGGCCACTGCAGCACAAATAAACCCAATTACCTGCTGACCCATCAGCTCTTCCATTCATCTCCTTCTCCAGGAAAAAAGCCCACACCAACCTACACAGCAAACACCACCACCCTTATGGCTCCTGTTTGAGAATGATGGGAAGACAGGGCATCTAGCCATGCCTGGGCTGGAGAGGCGCTCCATGCCCTTCTGGCACAAAGAGGGGGCTGGGAGGGGATCTGGCAGCCCAGCAAGGGATGCAGGGACAAGGATAGGGGATGGGAGTGCAGCTGGGCTGTACTGTCATACACCCCATCAGAGAGAACCAGAAGGTTGTCCTCAGGAGCCAGCACCTCTAATTGTTGGGGAGCTCAGCAGAAAATGTTATGCACACATAGAACTCTAACAGATGTTTCAAACATATTACTCACACGAAACCACTGCAGCTATACATTGCCAAATTATAGTATTTATTTATTTATTATATGCTGGAAAACATGAAAAATCAGTCTTGTCTTTACAAAAGACCTTGTAACTCTCTCCTGAAGTTCCTCTTTTGTGCTCAGCTTGACTGCCACATGCTGATCTCTATGAGATTGGGGACATCCAGCAAAATCCCAGCTTTGGGCTGCCACACAGCCAAGTGTATGCCCTGCTGCAGCGCTACACCTTGTGTAGGTGCGTTGTGATTCCTGGGTTTGATATTAGCCCATGTGTGAAGGCAAATAAGACTCAAAAAGACTTTTCTGAGCATTATACATTTCTGGTGGGAATGGACCTTACTAGCCTTGGAATAAAAGCCTTCCACCGCATGTCACTGGTCCCTGTGGTGCTTATTGAGCTTATTTTAGGAGACAGGACTAATGCCCCTTTTCCTTTGTATTGGGAGGTTTACATCTCTCAATGAGGGCTAAGGTGGTGTCAGTAGTTCCTGTCCTCCAGGCAACCTGCCTCAGACAGCAACCTCCAGCTAAGGTTCATGCCCACAAGGTTTCTGCTTCCTTCAGGTTTCCTTCCTTGCCCATCTCCTTTGGCTCTCCCAGCTGAGTGTGACCCCCTGTCCAGTAACTGATTGACAGCAACAAGGGCCTCTTTGAAATTAGGATTGTTGCTGGTAATGACTTGCTCAAGCCTCTGAGTGCAGCCCCAGGAAGATTAAAAAACGTCGTGTCCCCAGTAAGCAACATTTTCTCTGAGCATAAAGGATGTATCAAGGGTTCAACAATCCTAGAGGAGTCAAAAGGCAACAGGAGAGCAAGTAGATGATGTGCAGTAACCAGCACTTCCTTTCCCGAAGCACAGCCCCATCTAGAGTTTCCAAGGCAGTCCTCCCAAGAGGCACAGCTCCCAGGTTTCTGTGAGCCAATGACTCCCACTAACACTGCTTTCCCCAGCTCACCCCCATGGATTGCGTGGTCATTCCCTTAAAGTACAGAAACACTTCAGAGGTGATAACCAACTCCACAAGGTATCTCCTCTCCTTCCTACTTCTGTCTCTGTGTCAGTAGATTGAGTTAAAAGTCATACACTGAAAAATAAGCTTTGGAGCTCAGGATGCCCTCTCATTTTCTGAGTTTTTGGGTCACATCAGATCATAGCTCATCATTTTTCTTTTCATGTGTGAAGGCTAGGAATTAGTCTTGAATGACAGGAGAGATTTATATCCAGGAGCTGAGGGATTTTAGGTAAAAGCCAAGCTGTGGAACTTGTACTCTGAATGCAAAACACATGCAGCATTAGAAACAATTTGGAAAAATTAATAAGAAATCTGGCTTGCCTTTGGTTTCTGGTGAGGAAAGCTGCATTTTCTTGAGAGCATCAGCATGCAGACCTGGTTACACAGATCTGTCTGTTATTCATGCAGGAGAAACATAGCTAGCCTTCGTCAGTAATAAAACCTCTCAGTCTTCCTGTCTGTGGATAAATTACACAGAGTTTATGGTCAGGATTGGAAAGGAAATATAAGAACTGTAAGTCTTGTGAGCGTCTGTTTACTTTGGAAAATCTTTCATTGAGGTCTATCCCAGCCTAAGAGGTAAGACAGTCAGTCCTAACTGACCTTTGGGGCAGAATCATGTGTACTCAATGCCAAGAAAGGGCTGCAGCTCTGGCAGGGGAGTGTGCAGCACCCACCCCAGTGGGGACTGATGCCTTTGCCCAGACTGAACTGCCAAAGGTACAAGCAGCTGTGCAGAGCACAAGCTATGGACAGTGCCTTGACCCTTCTTCTGGGATCAAGGAGGGTAAACTTGCCTGCAGAAGGTGCGCTTGGGTGGAGGACCTCCTGCAGCAGGTGGCTGAACTTCAGAAGACAGTTAAGACTCCATAATATCAGGGAGGTAGAAATGGAGATAAATAGTTGGATTCAAGTTCAGCCTGCACTGAACCCGCAGCCTATAGCCAAACAGCCCCAAACTCCTCTGCCAGCATGCTTGGAAATAAGGAAAGACAGCAATGGCTCCTGACGATGGAGGAATTAAATGCATTTCTACAGACCAGAAAACATGAGGGCTGGGAAGGGCCCTTGAAGACTTGGTCATGTGGAGAAAGGAGATGAAGTGGGCACAGACTCACAGCTGAACAAAGCAGGTGGTATACTGAAAAGATGAGAGAAATGTGGGGATTAGCAGGACTCAGAAATTCGTTCAGCTTTGCAGCCCCCACTGCCCTCTTCTTTTTTCTTTTTTCTGTCTATCACTAGGTTGTTCTTAAAAATTCTGAAGGGGTTTTAAAGGGGTTGCTGTACTCCTTTCCCAGACATAACTGTACAGACCCTTGAAATTATTCCTGAATTTCTGGCCTAAATCCTGTACTGCAGCTAAAAATCAGTATTTGTTGTCTTCTGTACAGATGACATAGAAAAGAGAAGGCTACAGAAAGGGAGCTAAACTATGGAAATGCCTGAGGGCTGGAGGGCTCCTCAACACTAAGTCTGTGGTTCTCAAGAAGTTAGGCAAGATCTGGGCTGGTGCCGTGGGCCCAAAGTGCAAACAGATGGGGGTCTGTAGCCTGGAGGTGCATCCCAGGCAAGAGTATTTGTGACCTGTTATCTTAAACTCATCTGAAAGCCTGGAAAGTCAGAGAAGAGTAACTGTGTCCCAGGGAATATGACAATGGCAGCTTAGGAGTAAACCATTCCTCTGAGAGGAAAAGCAAGAGACAGTCTAAGCAACTACCTTCTCAATTAACTGACATGGAAAATAAAAGGCAGCAACAATTGAAACACGAGCAAGTAACCACAAGGAGCCTGCAAGCGTTGTTCATTCACTCTAGGATGAAATCACAAAGGACAAAGACCAGCTGGAGCTTAGACTGTCTAGGAACAAAGAGAGACATTAGGGAATGCTGCACACATTTTAGCAGCAAAAGAAAACATGGAGAATGGAGTCCACCAATGAATGGAGGAGGCAATCCACTGACTGTAGGTAAGCAAAAGACTAAAGCATTTAATGGCTTTTTTACATACGTTTTCTTTCTGAAAACTTACTCCCACACCTTCATAGGTCCCTCATGATTTGGGAAGGAAGAGAACAATCGGTGAGAGGAGCAACAAATGAGGGTCTGCCTAGAGAAGATGTAAATATTCAGATTCAGGCAAACAGATGGGAGTCACCACCTGAGAGTCCTGGTGTGATTTCATGGCTGCTGTATCGTCAGAAATTCACAGTGATCAGAAACAGCTCCAACAACTGGAAATTCTGCTGCAGCATTTTCATGCAAAATCTGAGCACACGAGTTGGATGAACAAACTATTGGACTGAAAATTAGCTGGACCATTAGGTCAAAGAATAATAATCAATGCTTATGATGGGCCATCTGGTAGCCAGTAACGAGCAGAGGACCGCAGGGAATGACACAGGAGCTGATATTGTTCAATATTTTCATTAATCACCAGGCTGATGTCACAGAGGGCAATTTCAGAACATTTACAGATGGTAAATTAGAAGCAATGGCTTCCATCTGCATTTGGCAGAGCTGGGAGAGCATCAGCCCAGAGCAACCTTGAGAAATTTGGGACCAGTGTTCTTCAGAGTTCAACAGGAGCAGGGCAAAGCCTCCACTTTGGTGTAGGATGGCATTCTACTGTCTGTGTAACAACCCTGCAAGAAAGGACCCAGGCTTTACCATGAGACACCCACGAGAATGTAATGCAAATCAGGCAAACCACATACTGGGGATGTGTTAGGAGCAATGTGATTAACAGTCAGAGGGTAGTTATTAATTTATTCCATGTCACTCTGTGCGGCCCTAGGTTCTGCCCTAGAAGTATTGCCTCATGTTGGAAACATGGAGCCAAATTCTCCATGTTAGTGGTAAGCTATTTAAAAAAAAAAAAAATCCTCATCTTGACTGAAGTGAACAGGTCTGTCTCTTCACAGGCCTGAATGAGGGCCATGGAGGGGACTTCTGACTACTCACTCCAGCTGACAGGTCACTGCATAGCTCTGCATTGAGTGGCCCCAGCCTGCTCAGGGAACAGCTCATTCCCATAAGTTGTTCCATGAACAGGGTGGTGCTAGGTTCCTCCCACACAACCTTCAACAGGACCCTATTGGGCATCACACTCTAAAACGCTTCCACAGGCCTCATGCAGGACAACGCAAAGCCTGGGTTGCATTATAAAAATACCACTCTCATGGACTCAAACATAGTTCTCAAACTTGAACTGAGGGTAAAAAAAAAAAAAAGAATTTAGAATCATAGAATGGTAAGGTTGGAAGGGACCTCAAGGATCATCTAATTCCAACTCCCTACTATAGGCAGGGACACCTCCCACTAGTACAGGTCACTCAAGGCCTCATCCAACCTGGCCTTGAACATCTCCAGGGAGGGAGCAGCAACAATCTCCCTGGGCAACCTGTGCCAGTGTCTCACCACCCTCACTGTAAAGAACTTCCTCCTAATATCCAGTTTAAATCTCTCTTCTGCCAGTTTAAACCCATTGCCCCTAGTCCTGTCATTGCGAGACCTTGTAAATAGTTCCTACCCAGCCTTCCTGTAGGCCCCCTTCAGATACTGGAAGGCTACTATAAGGTCTCCTCGAAGCCTTCTCTTCTTCAGGTTGAAGAGCCCCAACTCTCTCAGCCTGTCCTCATAGCAGAGCTGCTCCAG
>VWYK01076877.1:30372-53923 GCA_013399775.1 Semnornis frantzii
TTTGTATCATCAGTGAACTTGTTGAGGGTGCACTCTTCATCTAGATCATTGATGAAGACATTGAACAAAACTGGACCCAGCACTGATCTCTGGGGAATACCACTGGCCTTGAACTGGTCTACACACTGCTGATCACAATTCTGTGAACTCTGTTGCTGAGATAGTTACCAGTCTACCTCATGGCCCAATTATCTAACCCATTTTTCTTGAGTCTACCTACGAGGTCATTATGGGACACAGTATCAAAAGCCTTGCTGAAGTCAAGGTAGACAATATCCACTGCTCTCCCTTCATCTATCTATTTGGTCATATCTTCATAAAATACCATCAGATTAGTCAGAATCACCAGGGCTTTATTGAGGACCTCCTTAAGATCATATAGTATCTTTCCCCACATTGGGTGGCCAAGGGATGGGGTGCCCCTGACACAGAGCAGGTCCTGTAGCTCATCTGCACATTCTAAATAACAGCCAAAACCTTGTTGTGCAACATCTACAAAAAGGTCCATTAGGAAGTCTTCTAATAGGCCTTATGTGAGCAGCACTTGGACAGATGGAAAAACTCCCTCTTGAAGACCAACGCTCTTTTAAGCACCCTTAATCTGCAGGGACATTGTCACTTGAATGACGTACTGGGAACCTGGAAGAATGCAATCAATATAAATAAACCTCTCAGTTTTAGCCTCTATGGACTCTCTGAGAAATTAAGAAATGAAAGAAAGGGTAAAAATCCCAGCATAGTTCTGATGTAAAATCCTGAAATATCCCTCCTGCCTGTTCTGGTGGAGTTGCTGTTTCATGCTTAAAGTCCAGTCTAGCTTTTTTCCAGCTCGATTCAGAGGGAAGTGGAGAAAATGTGGTTGCTCAAAGATGGTGAAGAGTGACAAAACAGTGTAAAAATGGACAGTGGACTTGACTCCTCATTGCTGGAGTGCACACACCAGAGAGGGATGCCCAAGATGGGAGCTTCATACAGGATGATTACACTCTGTGAAAGAGCAAAATGGTCGGATGTGCCTCCTTTTCTTTGTGAGATGTAGAGTTTACTTTGGTCAGAAACTGATGAGATGTCTTAGTTCAGGCAATGGGAGACCCCCCCAGTCCGCTGGACTTACTCCTAGGGCCTGGAGGGGCAGCTGACACTGAGCACAATGAGGTGACAGGCCATATCTTTCCCAGTAGCTGAGCATAACCCATCTATTTCCACTCAAAGTAGCCTAACTACATTCAGACACATTACCTGCTGTTGTGGTAGAGGTAGGCAGCACCTCCTCGGCTGCTTTGGGTCCTAAGTGGCTGTCAATACCATGTTTCTGTCACTGTGTTTCTTCACAATCCCTGTGCTCCTCAGGTTTCTGCCATTTCTGTCCCCTAGGGTTAAAAAGACATTTTTACTTCTTTATGCAGAAAGAAATAGCATCTCTGGAAAGTCTGCTTGTGCAGCATGGTTCAGCTCAAAATGTGTTCTTACAGGCTACTGGAAGGGTTCAGGGCTGTAAGCCACAGACAACAGGGGCATTACTTTGCCTGCAGTGAGGTTTGTTTGCAGGAGGGGAAGGAAGTATCAGCTGCAAGGCCAGAGTTTAGTCCCCTCTTCAGCTGCCAGGGGAGAGTTTAATCCTTTCTTCCCAGAAACAATATTTGCTGTTATAGACTTACCATTCCAAGGAGTGAAATCATTACAAGGAGCAGTTTAAACCTGTGAAGAGGACATTTTTACTAATGGGGAAAGAGCCAAATACCTTATAAGAGAAATAGTCCAGCTTTCAGAATTAATTACTGATTTCCAGTAATGCAGGATGAGAAATAACCTTGCGCAATTTCTTGGGCAGATACATTTTTATGCAATATTGTGCACAGATCAGGAGCAAAATATATTTTACTGAAAAGTGATTCCACTAGCCCAGGCAACATGGGCAGATGCCTTTGCCCAAGTACTTTCTTTACAAAGCCCAAAGGATGTGGCATGGGACTAAAGCAGTCAGGAGTACACAGCAGCTCACACCATGGTGGTCTCTTGTCATGGGTTAAGTTGAATATTTACTGCTGTTATTCATACAATGTTGGCTGGCTGGAGCAAACTATTACGGGGCTTGAAGTTCAGATTGCAGCACGAGAGGTTTCTTGTTCCAGTTGCTGCTTTTTGGGCATGGGTTCCCTCCTTCAAGTGGGAGTTGGGTGGTAGGCTGGTTTTCTGGTTTATGCTGTCTTTTTCCTGTGTCTCACTACACTTTTTCTGCAAGTAGGCTAAGCTAAGGTAATTGTGAATTACGATTATCTTATTTGTATTAAACTGTTACCTCACTCTATCTCCACACAGAGTTTTTGTGTGTTACTTTCCTCTCACTTCTGCACTGGGGGCAGGAGGGGAACAGACAGGTTAACCTGTTGACCGTGCGTTAACTTGTTACAAATCCTCCGAGTGAAGATTTCTCCTGTGGATGGTTATTTTCAGCCAAGGAAGGAAAACATGGATAGTAACCAAGCAAGTCTATTTTTTAAAATGGCAGCTGTAGCACCTATGGAACTCTATAATCATTATGCAAACGTTACTACATAACTTTTCAGTTGTAAATCAAATATTACAGGCCAGTGGATACTTCATTTCTACCTTGTAACTTTTCTTTTAGCAGTGCAGGAAGATCACAGGATCACAGAATCATCCAGGTAAGAAAGGACCTCTGAGATCATAAATCCAGCCATTTCAAGGCTTGTGAGACTATACTCCACAATATACAGTGAAGTTCCACAATATACAGTAGCATAACAAGTCAAAAAACGTATTCATACTTCTTTCAGTGAAGAGTATCAAGCAATGAATATACTAAGAAAACTTAATAAACCAATTGTTTCAAAAGCAGTTTCAATAAAAAGACGTTGCTTTCTGCTTCTTTTCAGAAAGGTCGAAAGGAAATTGGTGGAAGAGCAAGTCTAAGAATGCTCTAACTCATAATAAGCTTTTCATGGGCATCACTTTTTAAGTACCTTGGGAAGATAGCTCTTTGGAGGACTGCAGGTACCTTGGTGCAGTGACAGCATCACCCCTGGAGATACTGCTCCTAGAAAGAGAGCTGATTTTTATCTTAATTTTAGGGGCAGATTAAGAGATCCTGTTGTCTTGGTGGTGTGGACCAACAGTGGTCACATGCCAAGTGCAGCAATTGCCACAAAAGGTCAACTTTCCCTAATAGCCTTTAGGGAAATTCCTAAATAAACACCAGCTCCAAAAGCTGTATCACTATCTTTGTCTCAGGATCTGCAGCTCCTGAACTGAAGTGCATGGAACGGGTTAATGGCAGCAGCTCCTTTAAAATTTATGAAGTCTTAAAGCATTACCGGGTGATTTCAGTGCTGGAAGACAGACAAAATAGCTCAACAGGAGGGAGATGCTGATGTAGTAGCATCCATAGTTGCGCGTGATGCTGCACACATCCCTGCATCTGAAAACCCACTCATCCATCTTGTCACGGGAAATTGCTGAGATCCTGTTTCATAGCAGAGGTGGTGGGAGAAAAGAGGTAGATGCATGTTTTCCTCTGATCAAGATGAAAGGCTAGCCCATACCCCTCCTGAAGTTGCCCTGGCCTCCAGGTAAAAGGCTCAGAGACTGGCAATGGCAAGCATTTGTTAGAGAGGGCACAATTGGCCATGGCCAAAGAGAAACAATGCTTTGGAGCTCCTTTGCTATCACTGAAGAGATGCTTTTCCCTCCCTGCCCTGGTGTGCCCCTTTTTGTCCACTTGCCCAGGACTGAAGGAAATGCTGGAGCAAAATGAGTGGGAGGCCAGTGTACTCCTCCTGTGCTTTGCCTGTTGGTTCAGGGTCACATAGTCTGAAAACTTCTGGGTGAAGGCAAATCTGTGCCAGCCAAGGCAAATTCCTTAAATGTCTTATTTATGTACCTGTACCCAAAAACTTTATCCAGAATGTCCCAGCTCAAGCTGCTGCCTTAGACTGGAGGCAGGTCACAGCAGCCCTCCCTCCCTGCCACGGGCACATTTCACATCCCTGTGGGGCCTTGTCCTGGTCCCCACATTCAGCTGAACCATCCCAGCAGAAGTAGCATGGCGAGGCTGCCAAATGACTTCTGCCCAAACTCTTCAACTGTACCACAGCAGAGCCCCAGGACCCTGTTTTGCTAGGGGCAGTAGAAAGCACCAGGGCTCAGTGCCTAGTGCTCTTTTTCACTTGACCTTAGAGTGCCATGATGAGATGCAAACAGGTTTGTGCTGGTTTGATGCTAATTGGGATATTTTACTGAGAGAAATTAAATCCTTAGCTGTGAGAAGACAGAAAGAAAAAAACAACAGTAACCTGTATCACTCATTCTTCTGCTGAGAAACACAACTAGTCAAAACATAGATAAGACACTCACTTCTCACACACTTCTCAGTTAGTTCTCAGTTCTGCTCCTTTCTCTCTGGTGGTCTGTGATTGCATCTGTCTTAACTCTAATCCTACCTAACCCTTTATTTCTTCTAACCTTCTTGTTGTCTTCTTCTGACATCTCACCTCAGATCTCTGCAGATTTATCACGAGAGATACGCAGATTGATCTGGTTATTTCTGAGAGGAGGGAAAGCAGGGGAAAGGGGGATCGTCCTGGCAGTCTGATTGTTTTGGAGGGATTTTGTGTTTCTGTATTACTTCTAACTTGTATATAACTGTAAATATTAATGTACATTTTGTATATATCTGCTTGTATATTGTGCTAAGCCGTAAATATAGCTTCAGTTCTTAGCTTCCAGCTGGCTGAGTCTAGTCTGGGAGATTTCATTGTGTGAGGGGGCAGATAACTCCCAAACCCTCACAAGATTCAGCACCTGTCACTTGTCCTTTAGCATGTTCTGTGCCCATGTATGAGCTGGATGCTTTTAGTAACTTGCTCAGTGAAACTGTACTGCAAACAGGAGTAGGGAATCAAGCTTCCTCGTTTCCAACCACAGAAGTTAGTTTAAAAACCAAAACCAAACCAAACCAAACAAAAAACCCCAAAACCCACAACCACCATATTACAGTGGTTAATTTCTCTGGAAACAATTTGTTATCCCTGATTTCAGGACAGTGAAATGTTGCATAAATACCCCACTTGTGAGTTTTCAACTCCTTGTTAAAATCTCCTTCTGAATGTGTGGCCTGTGTGGTGAGCTTTAATCTGACAGGGATGTGATTATTGTCATCAACCTCCTTCCTTTTCTCTCCTAGAGCCCCTAAGTCAGAGTCCTAGGTCAGGCAGAGCAATGCTCATAGAGAAGAGGTATTCAAAATCCATGCTGAGCAGTACTTTGCCTTGTCTAGGCTGTCACCATGCTTTTGCATTTCTATGAATTAACTCAAGAGCTTTGGACCCAGTTTACAGTTCCAGTTTCAGTCTGATCCTGCTGGTCTGGAGACCCCTGCCCTCAGCTCTCCTATTCCCTTTGGTGGGGTAGTGCAGTGCCTTCAGAGGGGAGATACACAAGTAACATGCATGGACTTGATGTGTGCATGGGATGCTGCTGGCATCCCACATCCCTACCCAGTGTTGACACAGACCTTAGATACTTCTTCACAAAGCCATCATTCTTAACTTGCACAGTCACCCTTTTAACTTGCACTCACCCTTTTAATTTGCACAGTCACCCTTTCCTCGATTACCACTATCAGGAAGCATTTCATTTGCAGATTAAGAGTTGAGGTGTCACAGAAAGCTTCACCTCTTAGGGTTGAGAAGCAAGAGAGGCTGCCCACTAGCTTCAAGGCACAGCAGTGCCCCTGAAGCACAGAGACTTACATAGTGGCTACCTGGCTTTCTTAACAAAATGAAAGAAGAAAGTGGTCTTTGGACTCTATCCATGAAATTAAAAATAAATCTTAAAAACAAACAAACAAACAAATTTAACTGGAGTTGTGCTTGAGTGGGGACAGCAAGTTTCCCCCTGTACAGTTCCCACACTTTCTACACTGCATGGAGCATTTTTTACCAATACCATCCACATACTTCAGAGGCGCATTTGAAGTACAAACCCTACATTTCATGCTCAGACATCCAGGAAACAGTTAATAAAACTATTCTCAAATGGCGTAGAGCTCATGTGAAATAAGAGTACAAAAGTCTGACTTGTTTCCAATGGCTACAGAATTGCCTTGGGGGAGATATAGTTCTTTTTAAATATAGCTGTTTTCTGTTAAGGGAACCTACGCATCAGTCCTTCCTATCACACGTCTCCAGAGAAAGCAACAGCCATTCCACACACTCCTCTGCTGTGGATTGCTCAGCATTTTGTCCCACAGTAATCTGTAGGAGAAACACAACCCTCTTGTTACATGCTTTGAGCTCACAAGATTAATTCTGTGGGATATATCTTGAGATCAGAAATTGGAACACATTCCTAACAGCTTATCATCATTCAGGCAATTACATATGCAAGTGAAACGGCAGTGATTGAGGGAGAGCAGAGATGCTGTTACAATCAGAATGTTTACAGACAGTTGCATTTTCATGTTTAATAAAGTTGTGGGGTCTTTTTCTCCCCATATAAAGCTTTCCATCAAGCGCTTTCCAAGCATTTTCCAAACGCAGCTTAGTGTTACATTGTATTAATTTCTATTTTACAAACCAGAAACTAAAGCTCAAAGAAATCATTCGAAGAGACTAAAACAGCAAACCCCAACCCAAATCAGAAATTAAATCAAAACCTTCTGGAAGAAAAACCCCAACCCTTCTCCAATTACCTCTAGTTGCTATGCAGCTTTTTTACCCAACCAATTAAAACACGAGAGAATGGCAAGGAAATTGCAAGCTTCAACATACTTACTCCCATACTGCTGGCATTAGTACAAAAATAAATATTTTTATTAACTAGTTTACAAAAATAAAGTCTGTTGAGTCACATGGGGGGTGGTGGGGTGGTGCTGGCTTATTTGACTTTGGAAGATAAAGCCTGTTTGAAACGCCTCTTTAGATCTTGCATGTTGGGAGATTTGGGTCGAGGGATGATGGATGACCGCCTCCTGTCCGTGCTGCCAGCATGCTGTACTTTGCTGACCTCCTTGCAAAGATACTGGAAAACATCAAAAACGCCTTGGGAGTCATCACTTGTGGAGATTTCCAAGAACAGGCTGCCCAGTTCACTTGCTAGTTGTAGTCCCTCTTTTGCCTCTACTTGCCTAGCATGAAGGAGATCTGCTTTGTTCCCCACAATAATGATGGGTGTCCTGGCATCTGGGTGGACCTTGCGTATGTGTTGGTAGAGAGGTCGGACTGACTGGTAGCTGCTGTAGTCTGTGATGGAGTAGACCAGAAGGAAGCCCTCTGCCCATTTCACACACCTGGACAGGGAGTCCAGCACCTGCATACAGTCTTCCTGCACCTGCGGTACAACAGAAAGCACAAAATTTGCCTTGTTAAAGTATAAAGACAGTATCAGATAGGACCAGTCCAAAAGGGAGCCTGAGCTCTGCCTTGGGAGACTGACTCTGGGACTGAAAAGGAAGCTGGGGCTCAAAAGCAAAGCCTTTCAGTGGCAAAAAAGAACCGGTCAATCTGAAGCATCTCCGTACCTGGATGCACCCCGGCGTGTCTTGGATCTGCACGGCAACGTGGTCCCCTTCCAGATGGACAAGCCTGGAGTACAGGTTGCCTGGGGGAGCAGAGAGCCGTCAGTCACTAGCCGCGCCCGCGGGGTCTCCGCCGCGCACCGCCACCCACCTCACCTAACCTCACCTGTGTTTGGCTCGTAGTCCCCGATGAACCGCTTCGTCAGGAACCGCACGATCATCGCTGCAACACAGAGCGGCCGTATTAGGCGGAACGGACGGAGAGGGGAAAGCGAGATGGACGGACAGCCCCGTGCCCCCTCGCCCTGCACTCACCGCTTTTGCCGACGTCGCGGGCGCCCAGCACAGCCAGGCGGACCTGGACGCCGGGCGGCCCCGGGGGGCACTCCGCTATGGGCGCCAGCAGGAACGGCTGAGACATGCTCGGCAGGCGCATGGGAGGGGTAGCCGGGTGGCTCTGGGTTGCTCCGCTGTTTCGCCAGGCTCGGCAGGCAGTGCCCAGCGCGGGCAGCCGCCGGAGGCTTTTAAATGCTCCAGCGGCAGCGCCCCTCACTATACCGCCCCGCGGGCTGCACCAACCCCGCCTCACTTTACCGCCCCTAGCCCTGCCACCTCCCCCAAACCGTACCGCCCAGCCTCTTCTCCCTGCCGGGTCCTGCAGCTCTCTCTCGAGTCAACCAGCGGCTGCAGCCCGCAGTTGCAATCCCGCCCACTCCTCTCCACCACCTTCCCCGTTCCCACGGGTGGAGTGGACCCCTCCTGGGCGGAGGCACCGGGGTGGAGAAGCAGGAGGACCAGACCCTGCGACTTGTGACCCAGGTTTGGGGGGGAAGGCACCTCACCCCACTGTGTGTCACCCCTCACCCGCGGCAGACAGAGGGCAGAACAAGGCTCACAGCTTGCCCCCAACCCTGAAAACAAAGGGGTCCACAGGTCCTTGAGGTCCGGATTAGATCCTTTGTGCCTTTTAATTGGAAGAAAGTTTCAAAGAAAGATGCTCCACTATGGGCTACTAAGTGAGCCCCAAACCTGCCCATACATAGCTGCCTGAATGCTTCAGCCTCTGCAAATCGTTGCCCTGGCTCCTGCAAAACTGCTTCTGCAGCACCCTGCTTTGCAAGCACCTGTCCTATTCGTTTAGGACACAAATAATCCACTCAGGTAGTACTTTATTTTTATTGGGGAGATAATGCAAGCCCTCAGAAAACAACATGGATGAGGCCAGTAGGTTGGTACTTGAAACGAATGGAATGGATCTGTGGTGTCACAGCCCAGCACCAGGAGAGGTCAGAGCCACCATGGGAACAGCTGTGCTCCAGCTGCAGGGCTGATGCTTAAGGGTGCTCTTGGACACATATGCAGGTAGCTGAGATGAATCTCAGCAGTAGCAGGGCTGCGCACAAGTGCTGCACTTGGTTGCCTTCCCCTTCATCTCTCAGAAGGTGCACACAATAACAACATGTCATGTTTTATCTTGCTTTCCTCTTGTCCTTCCTTATACTTTTGCCCTACATCCATGCAGGAGCCCAGGTACTCAATCTGCTTCACCCTTCTTTGGAGACACTCAGCCCCAGTTCCTCCAGAACATGAAAACTTAGAACCATAGCACCAGTTCTGCTCTACCAGATCCAACATGTTCCTGGGAAAAGTCACCTCAACACCACATGGAGAAGGATGTGGACAGAATTCATGCAGGGAGTGGAGGCACAGCTCAGACTCTGCACCCTGCAGCAACCGAAGGATTGGGCACCTCCCCAGGGCAATTTTCTAACCTGTATAAAGAACGTGCCCTGGTGGCCCAGAAATGTTGTAACTGGTGATGATTCTACACTGCACTTTGCTGAAGGGTTTAAAACACTTCATAGCAGTTAAGGCCATGCTAATTAAGTAGTGCCTGCAGAAAAGCATGGCTAAAGAAGTGCTGTTGACTATTTGCATTACTGTAGTGCCCAAGAACCCCTATAGTAACACTGAGCCATCTTTAACCTCAAAACCTGATTGCACCTTTCTACTTCATATCCTGTCACACCAGTGAGCCCTTTTTGCTTTAAAACAAGCTTTCTCTTGTATCCCTAAAAGCATTAGGTTTCCAGAGGTTCCTGCTGCTGTCATCTGCTCCCATTGTCACAGCAACACTTGTCTGTGGCCTTGCTTACAGTGCCAACACAGGCTATTTTTGTGCATTTCTTTACAAAAGAGCCACTGAAATGAGTCTGCCCTAGGCAGATGATTCCCAGGTGCTGAGCTGCAAAAGCAGCAATACTAAACAACCACTATTACTAAAACTTGAGGAGCTCCTCATTTCTGTGCAGCTGTAGAGTTCATGCTGCCTCACCTGCTACTGAGGGCACTCCCAGGGGCAGACAGTGGTAGTCAAGCACAGAGATGACAGTACGTAAAATGAGGTAGGAAACCCTGTGAAAGAATTTACTTCCAGGTCTCTCTCCATCAGGACATATTCTGGCTGAAGCAGCCAAGGCTCTTACATTCCTTACAAGATTCCTTATATATGGGAGCTCTGAATAGCTGTCTTCATTCTGTGGGCCAAGATACCCCTGGGATGCAAAGCCCTCAAAGCTGTTCCAAGAAGCCTTTCCTTGCTCAGCTGGAGGTCCTACTTGGAATTGCCAGGGTTCACTTTCAGTCATCCCATGAAGATGATACATGCCACCACCACAGTCATCATCCGCTTTCACACAGCAACATCTGTCACTCAGTCCCATTCACATGGAGTCCCAGGGACACCATAGCTCTGCCTGAACCACCACCTCCCTATTCCAAACTCTGGAAACATTCAACAGCAGATACTTTTGGGAGAGAGAACAGACAGCTTACTGCTCTGGTTTGCAGCACAGATGACATATTAAAAGACACTGGAGTTTCTTTTTCCTCTAAAGAAACAATGCAGCATTCTCCTGGGATCTTTGATGATACTGTGGAGTCTGCTAGAAGCTCTAGGCTTAAAATGGGCAGGACAGCCTTAAAGAGCAGTAAGCACAGTACCTTTTCATGCAGAGATGTGCTGCTGAGAACCTTTGTTGTGAGCTGGCATGGCTTCACCACTCCACGAACTTTAAAGGACCACAAGCCCACATTCAAAGCTGTAGGTGTTCCTTACGCTCTCCAGTTGGCTAAGCAATCTGGAACAGACATGGACAAAACATGATTGAGGGCCATTACTTGAAGTCACTTCCTCCCAATACTGAAAAATTAAATCAACAACTTCAATTAGAGTTTTGCATTTTCTGGGCTCTTGAGCTGTACAAATGCTGGTGCTGACAACTACATCCCTACCCACACTTGAATTAGAATGGTTGTGACTCTGTAAATCCTAGCAGTTACAACTTGATTCCTACACAGACCTTCGTAGTACATCCACTGAGGCCTATGTATGTACATGAAATGCTCATAACCTGTCTTACATACCACTACCCTCAGAATCACAAGGGTTGCTGCCACCTTCCTCCCATGCAAGGAAAGTGGCAGCAATGGCAGCTGTAGGTTACCCTCTGCACTATGGGAGACACCACGCATACCCTTGAGTCATGAGGTACTACCCAGGCAATGATGAGCCCACTTTAACTGTGTTCTCACCCCACCTTCCAAGGACAGAGGGAATCTGTCTGCTTGTGCTTGGGATAAGGAGGTTCACATTTGCTGGCACATATGTACATTGTTGCTAGCTGTTCTTTTGATCATAAGGAGTGTGAACATGCTGAGTCCAGGATTGCACTGAGGACAAGAGAGCAAACATGAAGACTGTTTCCATCTGATAGAAACGAAAGGAAGATTACAAAAGTGAATTGTTTGTACACCCTTTGAGGAGCTCTTTACCTGTCTAGGCCCCAGGAGTGAGTTTGGAGGTGTCTGCACACTCCTTGCCTGCATCAGATGTGCACACTTCACCTGCTCTCTCCATGGGGGTTCTCAGCCTGCAGCCTCTTTGCAGGGGCATGGCTTCTCCTTGGTTCTTTCACTGAGCCTTTCAGTTCACACAGCATTAGCACTAACAACGCCTACACACTCCTGAGGAAATCTCAGGACAATAAACTAAGACACTTGACCTCTCAGGAAGTTTCTTTGCTTCTCCAAGAGATGACAGCTTTTGGCAGGGAACCAGCTTCAAAGGTTCAAGGCAGCAGAACCTGGAAAAGAGGAGACAGCTCAGCTCCCACCTCCTGATCAGGTTTCATGGAACAGAGAAAGCACTACACTGAAGTGTCATGGTTTGTGCTAATTCAGAAGCACTTCACTCTCTGAACATTGCACACAGACAGCCTGTCTGTCAGCTGTGGGCTAATGGAGTCCGAGCTAGAAGACAGATAACATGTACTGAACTTTTGTGAAACTGGCTCTTAAACTAAAGATTTCCAAATTCTGCTAACTCAGTGTGTCCAATCATGAGAAGCTTAGAGTTCTTCACAATGCAAAGTAAGCGTGGAATGAAACAAAATTCACCTGTCCTCAGTGCAAAGAGGAAACACCAAGCCTGCAGCTGGCACACATAGCATGGTTTTCCTTGCTAGGCACAGACTCCGAGCAGGATCACAAAGAACTGGTTACAGCTTACCGATCTAACATGTGAAACTCTTCTAGGAGGCCAAGGGGAGTGGACTTGCAACTCCAAACACCATAAGGAAACCCACTTCCTCTGCTCAGAGGCAGAGCTCAGTTGCCAAAATCACTCCCCTTCCCTCCCAAACCTTCTGGAAGTTTTGCATACGCCTAAAACTATTACCTTCTATCAAGAATGCATTTCAACATAGACACTAGTTTCATGACTGAAGATGTCCCCAGGCAGTTCTTCAGTAACTTTTCTCACTTCACAGCTCTCCCTCTTTTGTCAGGACTGTGCAAACGCCAACAGATGAACGGGAAGGAATCTTCAGATACCAAGATGTCCAAGTATACAGGCTGTATTTCTGCAAACCTGAGATTACCACCTGAGGAAAACCATCACTACACTGAGTGCACCTAACAGGTAGTGTCTACAAACCCAAGACAGATTAAGCCTCGGTTAAGTCGTCCTGTTTTGAAACGCTTATAAAAAAAACAAACCCAACCCACCCAAAAAAGGTTATTCTCTTCCTGTACAAAACAAATACCAAATTTCATTTTTGGTCATTTCTGGGAAGCCTGACTGAAGAAAAACATTCCCCCCTCCTCCTCCCAGCCCACACACAGCTTCCAAATACGCGTTTATGGGCATCTACTGTCAGCATAGTGACCTTAAAAACACTGAGACTAAATAAATTGAGAACTGTTGCAATGCTGTGTCTCTGGAAGCACAGCTCTTAAATGAGACTACTGCATCCCATCTAGTCTTACTATTCTAAATTGTTGACAATAAATTCAAAAAGTTTACAACTACCCACCATTTCTCCATGATGCTATAAGCTGATACACTGCAATCCTGACAGACAAGTACAAACAAAACACAGGACCAAAATAACTCACACAAGCATACATGAGAAAAATAAAAAATGCCATGAAAAAGAAATCATACCAAAACCCACCTCCTGCTCAACTCCTTCAGGCACAAAGCCTGATGGAAAAGGGTGTTTACCTTGTAAGCCAAATGCCAATTTTACAATGCGAGGGAAACTGACAAGCCGAAGATCAAAACTCTAAGGTTTAGGGTATAAATCCAGATCTTAAAGAAAATCTCGTTTGATCATGAAGGCCAAGGGCATATGCTGCAACAGTGAAATATTCATCTCAACCTTACTTCAGAGGATGATGCACTCCATGTCCAATATATATGTCGTCAAAAGACAGTACTAGTGTCATGTATTCATATGTGAATGGGTGAGCTTTGCTCAATCATCTTCAAAGCATTTCTGGTCATTCCAACTACAGTCTACTCCATCTTCTAATTTGGGAGCCTGGACAAACTTCAAACACACCATTTGCTCATTAGGACTTCCAAATGTCCAGTGTCAGAAGCCTGTCACCCTTAAATACCAGGCCAAGCCAGACAATGACTTTGACATCCATTCTCATGGAATGTAGGTTTTGGAACACCCACGCTTGAATGCGAGGTAAATGTAAACAGCCATTAATCCTCAAATTTATAAGCAATCCATACACAGTTTGACACTTCTACTTAAGGCACTTCAGAAGTAAGGGAAAAAGCAAACCTCATCATCTCAATTTTTCACTCCCAAGCCTACTAGCTGTCCTGCAATTGATTTTTCAGTACTTTTCAAGTCAATGCCTACAAATTGCTTGAGGTCACTACTTCTCTAGTATCTTACTCTCTACGTGCAGACATTTTTTGTATCAATTCATTTGAGGTAGTGAGGCAGTATCTTACATGACACTTAAAAATATTTATCCATATCTAGAACAAAGTTAAGATCATTTATGCAATTTCAAAGCTACCTTCATCAGGTTTTAGCAAGCTCCACACGTTTTCAAACAAAGATCACAGAAATGCATTACTAAGTGGTTGGTTGAAGATAGTCTTCTGCCAGGTAGCACTGGGTTTTTCACGAAGCATCAATAAATCACTGGATGACAGGAATGCATCAGAACATCCAGGAAGGTGTTTAGGTTCACCAGACACGCAACAGAACACAAGCATTCAGCTATGCCAGACAACTCAAATGATAGAAATCAAATTACACAGGCTAGCAGTTTTGGAATTAAAAGACTCATTTTAAGCTATTTCCTAAGAATGCTTATTGGTCTGAGGGTGTTCTAAAAATCCTTCTTTTGCAGGTTACAGGGATGAAACACCAAGATCTCTCCACAGCTGTTTGTCAAGAGATTACTTTCAAAAACTGCTTCCATAATTGTTTGGTACTAAAATTGAAGTCCCTTAGCCAAAAGCTTGTATCAATGAAATCCAAAGCCCATTGTCTCTTTTCCCACACAAAAAGTAACCTTTAAGTGACACTGTACAATTCCTGGTAAATGTTCTTAGTTTAGTGGTGAAATATTCCAGGTCCTCTCACATTAACTCATGAGATCACTAAACATTTAGAATTTCAGAGTTACTAGGATTTATGGTCTATACAAACAACTGATCAAGAAAAGCTCTAATAATTTAAATGGCCAAGCATCATGTAAAGCGAGTTAATCTTCAATAAAAGACAAGTTTTCTAAGGCATCTGTTCCAAAAAATAAATCAGCCACACTCACATACACTTGTCCAAAACCAGACCTTTATTTTTTTAAATGAGCATTATGCCATAAATTCGTAGGGAATGGGCTCCAGCAGCTCTGGATCCTTGCCATTAGTCCTCACAAAGTGTGCTTCTCTTGGTGGAGCGGGCTGTAAACACCAGAAAAAAAAGCCTCATGACACTGTACCTCAAAAGCAATCTTACAGAAAATTAATTTTGATGATCATATAACACATTGTTATATACACATCTATTTTCATTTCTAGTATCTCTTAAAGTTTGATTCAACAAATAGCAAAGAAAGTGGTCCATTACAGTGTGCTTAATTGCCAAAAGAAAAAACACATTGACACTGTATGCTCTGCAACTTATTAATCCAAATTATCCCTGTACTCTACGGTTCCAGAAGCAATTGCAATTGTTTCCTCTCTGAAGTCTAGTTGTTTTTTCTTAAAGGGTTACAAAAGAAGCTGCTGCATCTGAACTCAACTAAACAAAAAAACCCAAACCACCACTGACCCTATAAATCACCCACGACTTCCTGCTGCACATAAGCAAGAGCAGAAAGCACCCATCCCTTTGCTCACAGCCAAGGCTACAGCTTCCAAGAACAGCGCACACCTCTTCAGGCAACAAACACACCAGACAGCCCAGGTACAGGCATGCTGCGTACTGCTGCTATACTCTTGAAATGAAAAAAAAAAAAAAAAGCAACCTCCTGTGTAAAAGGATCAAGAATCCAAGTGAGGGTGGTGCAACAAGACACTGCCAACACAATCTGTCAGAGACTAAGACTTTTCAGAATGTTGTAAGCAGCTTCATTCATGTGGAATATTACTTGATTTTTTTGGTTGGTTTTGTTTTCTTTGGGTCTTTCTGTTTTCTAAAGACAGACCTCAGTCTACAGAGTAGTAACACTGTTGCTTTTAGAAGTAATATTCTGCTCAACTGGTTTGGTTCTGGTTGCATTTTTTCTGTGAACTGAATTAACATGTCGAATGAATAAAACTATTACCTGACGTTTCAGCTGAACCCAAACGCCTTTTTCTTTTGCTTCCTTTTTCTTCTTTTCATTCTCCTTCACACGTTGCAGAAAGCTGTCTCTGCTCTTGGAATGTTTAATGTGCTCAATGCGCACATTAATTCGCTTGGCAAGAATCTTGCCCCTAAGAAAGGAAATGAGTTTTTAAATCTACAGCACTTAATAAAAGGCTATTTTGAAGCTAGTTTTATTGTCCTTACATAAGTAACTCTGTAAGATCAATTACAAGTATTTTTTTCTCTAAGGGGCAATCACTCAAATACACTGCTGATGCAAATCAGATATAACTTCTATAACTCGAATCTTATTAATACATAACAATATGCTGACAATTTAGATTAAAATTGTGGACTAACACAATTTTAACCATGTAGCACACAAAGGATTTTATTAACACTGCACTCCACCTCTTGGAAAAAAAACAACTTGTCCTTTTTGAATGAACTGTACAAAATCCAGCTGAATAAAGCTACACATTAATATTTAAAAAGGGCTTCAGCAATGTGTTGTTGGCTGAAAACCCCCATTAGGTAATGTCACTAAGTGCTTCTCGGCAAAAAATGTTTCCTCTGACAGGATCCAAGTCAAATGAGTACCATTTGCTTGGGTTATAAAAAGGATAAACACTTTACCCACCTTGAATGACCAATCAAGACAATAGGTGTCTAATTGGCAAAGTGAAAGGAGGGTCCAATTAGATATAAATTCCCTTTACACAAAGATGCAATACACAGAATTTCATTACTTACTTGACCTGCTTATTAACAATAATGCCCACAGCGTGTTGAGTAACATTATATACTCTTCCGGTTTTGCCATGGTAACACTTGTGGGGCATACCTTTTTGAACAGTACCCATACCCTGTTAGGAGATAAAACAAAGCATAAAATTGAACTTGAGAAAGACAAACAAAATAAAACACACCCTACAAAACCATTAAGGACTTCTCTTTCAGAAGTTATTTAAAACACGTGCTTCAAATTACTTGATTGATTTAAAAATACTCCAATTTCATTCATAAATTAGAATATATAGCCATGCACTCTGTATTCAAATACTATCAAAATTTGCTATGACAATTCTGGTTGCTTTCAGTGTCGGTGAAAGGACTGATCACTTTGCTTTAGCAGCAATCACAGGAGACAATCATCATCAAGCTCCAGGGTGTCAAGAAGCATTAATCATGAACAATACAGTTCAGCTCTGCAAGAGCCAAACAATACCAAGCAGACTACACACCATATATGTAACTGTTATGAAAACTCTGTATTTCAAATGAAACTAAAGGCTTCAACCAAGAAACAATCCTTGGTGAAAGGCTTTCAGATTCACTACAACTTCATTTTGAGAGTACAGATGATTTTAAACAAGTTCTAGAAAATACCAAGTGATGGGAAATGCTGCTTAATTTTTTCCCTCTGAATTACTATATATGACTTAAGCTTACATTAGTATCTTCATTCCTAGTTTTAATGTGGCTTTGCAATCACCATCCCTGTACACACAGAGACAGAGGTAACTACCAGGTACACCACCCATAAACTGTACTTCAGGTGGAACTTGGGCAAAACAGGACAGTTACCAAAATTACAGCTGAGGTTCCTAAGAAAGTAGTGCTAGTAGGCAGCACCATATGGTACTACATATGGCAACTTTCACTCACTTTTTTAAGTTGAACACATAATAACAAATTACACCCAAATTATTTTTTCCATATATATAAAATTCCACATAAACCAGCACGTGACACTGAAGCATTACTACTGGTTCAGTAACACTGTCATTCCAGTACTGCTTCAAATGAGAGCAGCAGGTACTTGTGCTGACACACAAACCAAGTAATAGAAAAAGACTACCTCCAGAAACTGGAAGCTGAAAAGGATTACACTGCTTTAACATTTTATTACACAGCATTGTACAAAGTACCTTGATATCAACTATATCGCCTTTCTTGTAGATGCGCATATAGGTAGCCAGAGGGACAACTCCTGTTAAAGAGATACAAATTTGGATTACTTATGAATCCTAGTTTCACACAAACACACAAAATGGTCTGGGGGACACATATCGTGCATTGGTAAAGTCTTCTTAAATAGCTCAAATTTAAAGTCATTTCGAAACCACAACGCTGAGAAATACATATTTATTTTTAATTAGTAATTGCTTTCTCACACACTCCCGATTAAAAAAAACCAACTAGTCAGAAAGAATTGCAACTTTAATCCCACTCCTGACACAGAACTTGAAAAGGGATTACGCTATTTACTACTTCATCATGAACAATGCTGTAATTACTGTTCATTGCTAAGAGGCAAAAGAAAATGTATGTTTTAACTGTCAGTTACTGAATTATTTTCTTCAATTTGAAATTAATTTTCAAGCACTAACAGAATTAGTGTTATGACTACTGTCATGCAATTGGAAGAACAATGTGTAAGCTGCAACAGCTGGGAGTTTTACTTGCATAAAATTCTACAGTTTTTAGCCTAAATTGTCAGTAGTTCTTCGACACAAACCACTGCATTACAAATACTACTTAGGGACTGCAACCTAATGCATTCTTGCTACAAGGTATACTCACCATGCTTCCGGAAGGGCCTTGAAAACATGTAACGTGTCCCCCTCCTCTTTCCCTTTGTGTTCGTCATTTTGACTGATTACTGTAAAAACAAATGCAAATTATTCAGAACTACTGGTTCATTCACTTAATATTTGTCTAATGGCATTTTCAGACACTTTAGAAAAATCAAGTCCCTAAGGTTATTCACCACTTCCCAATTACTGGGCAAATCAGAAAGTGTTGTTGGCTTAGACATCCATAGAAAACATAATTTATAGGACCATGGGCTAACTGAGGTTAGAACGGGTGTTTGCAAGTCACCTTGCTCAACCTCCTGCAGTATTTGCTATGAGATCAGACCATGCTGCTCAGGGCTTGAAGTCTATCAAGGATGGAGAGAAACCACTGCATGGCCTCCCTGGGCGGTTTGTTTGAAAGGTGTGGCTCGTTGTTCTAATGACGAAAAACCTTCCCTCACATTCAGTATGAACTTATGATTTTGACTTAAGCCAGATGTCTGGTGCTCCTGCCACGTGTCTCTGTCAAGCACCAGGATCTGTCGTCTTCTCCACGCACTGTGGAGGACCTCTGATACAGCTCCATTAAGCCCATCTCCCTCAGCCTCTTCTTATGAGGCATCCAAAACACAGCATCCCCACCAACAGAGCTATAGGTCACCATTCCGGGTGCCGGCCAGCAGTCAGGTTAATGAAACTCGAATACTGCCGCAGCGAATCTCACTCCCAAGGCCCACACTGAAGAGCATCATTCAGCCGCCCCGCCGGCGCGGAGCCGCTCTCCAGGGCCCGACATCTCACTGGCGGGCTTGGGGCTGAACAGGACCATCACTGCCCCCTCAGCGGAGGCCCACTCCTCCAATACTACACTCGCTGCTAGGCCTCTTCCTTCCCTCCATCCCTCAGCATTCTCCTGGCTCAGACCAGGGCCCCGCAACACGCCTGCAGGCCGCAGCCTCCTCCCTCCTTCCGCACCCTCCGCCTCTCAGCAAGGCCGCGCCGCCCGGAGCCCCTCTGCCGCCGGTGCAAATTGGCCGCTTTCCCGCCGCTACGCGGACCCGCGGAGGCACCTGAAACCGATCAGCAGGGCTCAGCACAACTCACCGCGTGTGCCCTCAAAATGGCGACTGAGGTGAAAAGGAAGAGGCGGCGCCGCGGCCGCCCTTAACAGCGAGGCCTTCGCAAGGCTGCCCGCGCCGCGCCTGAGAGAAACTGCGGGGGAGCTGCCCCCTGTCCTGCCTGATTTGCTTGTCTGCCTGCCTGCCTGCCTTCCGGCCTGCCTGCCTGCCTGCCTACCTAATTTGCCCGTCTGCCTTGCCCGTCTGTCCTGCCTGAGGTATGTCTTCTCAAAGCCACGTAAGCTGATAAGCCGATCCTGATAAACAACCACGGAACTGCCCTGGCAGAAGTTTGATTCTTTCGCTGAAGCCTAGACAAATGTAATTTTTTTTTATCATGGCTGTGCGGGGAGAAGGGGCTAGGAGATATTTGACAGTGGTGTGGCCACTATGTCCTGATAAATCATATTTACACTTCAGCTACCGTTTAAAGGCAACCTAAGTTTCCCACCAACAAATACAGTAGTTATGATGCCCCTCTCTCCCCAAAACTATTCAAGGACAGCTTTGGGAAGTATTCAGAGGAAAACTAGATCAGTAGTTAGTTCTCAAAAGTAATGGTTATTCTTTGCATAAGACCCCACTTATTACTTTACTGGAACTAAGATGCTAGCCCTATTCACTGCAGCAGAAGCTTTGTTCAGTGCTGAGAAAACTAAACCTCTGCTAGACTGCTCATGTCCAATGCAATACCACTATACTTCATCTTAATTAGTTTGAATTCTTTTAAAATGGTTTGACTGTGCCAGAAAGCACATTCCAAGATTAAATTCAGAGTACAAGAAGTTGTTTGCTGACATTAAAGAAGTACCCCAGAATTTAAAATTGCAGTAATGGGAACCTTGCGCTATTCTGTGTATGTTGACAGCTGCCTGACTGGAGATCCAGGTAATCCTGGTCAGGAAAGCATGATAGGAGAACCAAACCAACAGCAGAAGCAAAGAGGCTGCTCAGGTCTGGGACTTCTTATTGTTGTAATGAGGTTTCTTATGCCATAATCTACAATTTGTATGATGGATGTCTCCACAAAGATAACTAAAATATGGATTCTCAACAAAGAACTTTTACATGGCCACAGGTTGCATCAGCTGTGTGGTGCCTGAAAATGAACCGGACTGGCGAGCAGCTTCCAGAGCTGGCAGAGTGATTCATTGTGTTTGTGCATCATCAATATTAGAACAGACAGGAATCATCATGGGAAGCTGATTGCAGGTGGGAATGAGTCAAAGAAAGGGCCTCTTTCCCCTGAGCTAAACATGCAGGTACAGTTCAAAACTTGTCTCAAGCAGAGTTGCCCTGCTGCAGGAATTCTTTGTTTTGAATGAAGGAAGCACTTATTTAATTTAGAGGAGGGATGATAACTTAAAGCAGCATATAAAAACGTACTTGATCCTCTGACTAACTTCACAGTTATTTTAAGGTTGTCTTGCAAAACTTAAGCCCCTTCTAGCATAATTTAAAAGCTGCTTTAATATTTATGAATGACAAGAATGGATATGGAGGATTAAATACAATATCAGGTTCTGTCTGCAAAGTTAGCTGGCATGGCATGTTGTGACAGAGGCCCTGTCTCCACATGAAATCTCTTGGAGTAAAATATATTTAGAAAAATGCATCTGTATTCCAGCTCTACACCATGAAAAATCTAGAATTTACAGCACCTGATATCTACACAGAGAAAGTCTGTATCATTTAATATGCAGTCAGCCTAGGTATCATGAAACCTTTCCAAGTGTGAAGATAGTTATAAGCCTGAACAGCTTTTAGGCGGGGAAGCATACTGACAACAGATAGATTTCAGGGAGGATATCAAGCAAAGACAAGACAGGATGTCAAATCCTAAAAGGCATTATTGAATAAAGAAGATGTGAGCTGAATGACTTACTCTTGCCAGTAATTTACATAGAGGGCAAATCTCCACATGGAACAGGAGGCAATGGGGAAGAAACTCCGCATGTTGAAACTCATGTCCACATATAAAGCATGTAAGCATAATTCATAAGGGAGCAATAGCTGCAAACTTAATTGAGCTCTGCTTTATATGAGGCCAAATATGACATTCAGGATTTGCTACATTACCTGAATAAATTGTGTGAAATGTTTATTCAAAATTTCAGTAACTTTTTTATTTGTAAAAATTACTGCCATTAGCATACCCTTCTTTAGCTCTGCTTTTCAAAGAAACAATCCCGTGTGTCTCCACTGAGACGCCCACTGTGCATGCTGTCAGGGTTTGATCCAGAAATCCATCAGTCCATCCCCTATACACAACATCTGACAAATGGTTTTCCAAAACCATGGCCTACTGAGCGCTTAAGGACTTCAGAGACTTTTTGTGTTGCTCACAAAAGGCTTTCTCAATAATAGATGTTTCCAGCAGATAAAGTTGCACAAGTTGCGGGGTGAGTTCTGGTCCAGAAACTCGAGCTAGCAGCAAAGCAGATAAGGGGGAGGCCAGCAGCTCTGCATTTCAGACTGCCAGTGCTCCCCATACTGCCTTGCCTCATCCTCTCAGAAAACCAGCCCAAACTGCTTTTCCTTGATCAAACTGCAGTTGTAGGATCAAGATTCCAGTTTGCCCTAAGCTGTAGAGCAAACATCACATCTCGTTCTGCTTCAGAAACAGCACATCCTGTTAAATATTATTTATTAATATTCATAATGCTTAATTCATAATTTAATAAGGTCATGCCTGGACATGCCACAACACATATTAGGCCTATTTTTGGCCTACCACAACACATCCTCAAGACTGGGGTGAATGCAAGTGACAACACCCAGTTTAACATGAAAATCTAAAACCCCATGTATGTCCCAGGTGGTACTCCACCCATTAATGTACTTTGGAAATCTTACTACACCATGATAAACTATTTCCCTCCTACTGTCTGGCTTGGAGGTAGAGCAAGACAGGGAAAGCAGCTTCAATGGGAGCCAGTTCAAAAGTTGCTGGGGAAAGGACCTTGAGAGGGCGGGCTCATTAGAAGTCAAAGGAGTGGGAACTAGGTAAGCATCACTTTGGTTTTCAAAATGGAAAATACCATGCCAAAAACCCCAAAACTTTTCTAGTCTCCAAGTTCCCATAGTCAGGATTCTGGTACCTTGAGAGTCCTGTTTCTGACACTTCTTTGCAGCATCTGTCTGGTCAACAGCTCTCTCTAAGGAATACACATTCTATGATGATTCTGCACATGAGGTTGTCAGGAATCCTTCACTGAAATTTTAATGCGCAGTAGGATATGGCTTTACTCCTATGCTTGGAGGACCAAGTGATACACACAGAAGTCTCAACTGTGGCATTCCATTTGTGTTAGGTTATTCAGCAAGGGTGTGGAAGGAATTTAAATTAATGAGAGTTTATAAAGGGCTCTGAGGTGAAAAATGAAAAATATTCCCCTTCACTAGGGTGTAGGTCTTCTGTGTCTCTCCTCTAATGGATTCATTACAGTGAAAAAAGATACCTGATTATGACTTGGAACAAAATTTTAACAGGATTAACTGAGAATAGGTGTTAAATAAAGGGATTGAAATCTGCAGTTCCTCTTGTGATAACACTGTGAAACCTAGAGTCTAAATTAAAAATCAAGACTATGAAGTTAATTGGTTACCCCATGGTAGGCTTTCATTCATAGGAATGCAGCATCTATTCTCTGCTTTTGACCAAAAAGTTACTGGCCAATGTAATCTCTGTTGTTCTGTTGTTCACTCTTTCCAGAAAGATCATGTTATGTGGCATCTCAGAGTCATGCTTTTGCCCCATTTAACAGTCTCTAGCTCCCTGATGTTCCTAGCACTAACATTTTATTTCTAGTAGTTCAATTCCACATCCACAAAACCCATTCTGTAAATATAACCCTGAACCTAGTTTCAGGGGAGTTAAAATCAATAAAGATTGCGGCTGAGCCACCAGTAACTTTCTAGAAGTGACTGTACAAATTCTTGAATGGGCTCACTTGGGAATCCCAGAAGTGCCAGTACAGGTGGCTGCACTGAGCTGCACTGCCAGTTCCATGGAGAGAGGAATGGAAAATAATGACAGTGTGCCCTTGAGACAAATGAAGGAAAAAAGAATTGTGATGAGTCCCAATATGTCACACAGGGGTGAAACCTTTTATTACACTAATGTTACTTCTACAATAATTGCTA
>VWYK01076878.1:0-20311 GCA_013399775.1 Semnornis frantzii
CCTTACCATTCTATGATTGAATAAATATGTCTCACAACTCTTTTACCCATGTTATACAAAAAGCATACAGTCATTTCCAAAATTTTAAGCTGATGGAACTTTTATGATGCATGTTTCATGTTTTAACTAGAATCAGTCAATTTAAAAAAATTAAGAGCTACTAAAACAGACCACAGCCTGATGGAGATAGGATGTGTAGTTTGGCCAACCAGCATACACACATACCAAACCTTCTTGGTGCTTTTTGGCAGATGCAGTTATTTTTTTCAACATCAGAAGTGCGAACAGAGATGTTTGAGCACAGCGCTGTAATGCAGACTCTCAAGATTCCTCGTGCCCAGTGTGACACAACCTTCTTGTGTAACCTCGATGAGCCACATTGCCTCAGTTTCCCTGTCTTTAAGTTAGGATTATACTCTGCAAGTGAGAAAAAACTGAAAGGATTGAAAACTCAGAGTGAACGTTACACATCGTTCATGAGCTTAAAGCTAACACATTTTGCAAACACCTTTATAATCTTTTCCACAATACAAGTGACAGGTTAGATGGTCAAGTGATCTTTTCTGTATAATGCCGCAGCCCTACCCCTAAGCTCCCTTTGCTTCCTGTACTCCTTTTCCTCTCTTAAACAGCCCTTATCAAACCCTTCTAGTCAGCCAATTCGAGCCCTTTGGTAGTAGAAGAGCCTGAGCATACAAAGATCAGAACAGTTCAAAACCTACAGCCTGCAAATATTGTTCATGCCCATGAATTATGAAACGTAGCATTGAGTGTGTGTAGCACTTTCAGAAGTCTGCTGTATGGGCAGCTTGGTCTTGGGGTTAGTAGGCTTAAGAGCATTCACAGCACAGGTCTCTGACTTCCGAGTTCCTGCTGCAATGTCAGCTCATTCTCATCAGAGGGTATGAAAAGCTCTCAAGAAGCAGCCAGCATCTGCTCTGGCCATCTCACAGTGCTATCATCTGCACACTGAAAGGCATTCAATTAAGAGTTCACCAGAAAGTACAAAGGTTTTGTATTGTGCTTCTGCAGAAATGTGCCAGGGCCAAAGGGGTAAGACTCTCAAGCCAGATAACAAACCCTAGCATTGATGAGGACATTGCTGGGGGCACAAAAATACTCCTGCAAATTTTCAAATGAGGGTGCTGAAAATTAAGCATCCCAAGTCATGCCATGAGCAGCATGGCTCTCCTCTGATGAGATCAATGTGGATACATAGGCCTGTAGCTTTGCTGTCCATCTTCAAAGTACCTACTGACACAGCCACCACAGGCTGCTGTGCAGAAGCAAACCAAACACTGAGCAACCTTCATGAGAGTTATTGAAAATTTACTCACATTTCCTGCTCAGGTTCTCAAAGAGCCTTGTGGGTGACAGCAACATCTCTGTCCTCTGAGGAAGATTTATTATGACCCCAGGTCCATGTTGGGATGTGCCAGAGGCTTGCTAACAAAACAGGTGTTTCTCTCCTTGCCAGGAGTTCCTAGGCACTCCCAAGGCTGAGGGTGAACTACAGACATGGCTCCACTTCACTACAGAGTGAAGGCTCTCCATCACAATGCCAATGGCATGTGCCAGGTACACTGCAGGAGCTGGGAGACAGCTGAAGACTGTTTTCTTTCATTGCTTAAACCCCCCAAAATTTTCATTCGGCTTGTGTAAGATCTAGGACACCAACATGGATATTTTGCACCTCACCAGCGATCTCGTGCTTTCTGTTTTCAGGCTGACAAACAGCTGCCTCCACACAGAGGAGTATTTTTACCCAGAGACACCATCCCAGGAACCAAATGCAAGACTGGAACTAAAATCTATCCTGCCCCACTTAGCCTTCCCAGTGGTGTTTACCTAGCTTTAGGCTCGGGAGGACAAGAGGGCAACACAAGAGGGAGGTGAAAATCATTAAATTGGTCACACCAAGTAGAGAGCCTGCAGCAATAAAGAAAAAAAGAAAGCCTATTTCCTCTAAGACAGAGAGCTGGGGGAGGTTGTGAGAATCATAGTTCTTGGCATTTTCCAAACACGACAAGCCTTTAGTCCATAGAGACAACAAGCAGGATAAACAGGGGGCTTTGTCCCTTTGATTTAAGACTGCTCTGGGGAAAGCAGGTAGAAAGTTGCACAAAGACCACCAGCTAGGAAGGGAACTAAACAGGCTCTAGTGACTGTGTTTCATTGTGTGCCTTGATGGAGGTGGTAAGCAGTAGCACAGCTTCCTCCAGGACCTGGGATTCCTGCTGCTATTGAAAATAATGGAGGAGCAGTGGCATTCCTTGCACTGTCAGTGCTACAATACCAGTTTGTAAATATCCAAAGTTTATGAAAGGACATTCAGCAGACTAGTGGGGGGAAAGAGAAGGAAAAGATGGAATGTCCAACACCAGATTGACTCACCACAGAATGAGAAGCCAGGGACAGACTGAATGGTGCCATTGTTACCAACAAGGACACAGTGAGGCCCAGCAAGCAGGCCACGTGCCCAGAGAGCTACAACAGCATTCAAGCGTAATGAAGTGGAATTATCACAGCCCCATCAAATGCAGAAAACAATTTAACTGATGAACCATTTGGGTAAAATATTAGTGAAAGAATTAGCAACTCACTTAAATATATGGGGTATTTTTCCTCACATGAATGCTGTGTTTCACACAAAGCAAGCCCACAGTGGGGAATAAAACTGTAATGCAATCTACATCCAGCTAATGTACTTTGGTGCTGCTGGTTTTGCATAGTCGTGTGATACTCACACATTCATATGTCTGCAACTTGTTAAAAAATTCTTGCTAGATTTAGAAGATAGAAAGAAAAAAAAAGCCTTTTGCTTCAGAAGAAATGTTTACTTTCAGCCAGAAAAATCAGGAGAAGAGTTTGGTGCAGGTTCCAAGTGTCTTTGTCCCTTCGTTGAACATTTTTGGTAGCGGCCTCTGCTAGCAAGAGGTCACTGGATGGGACAAACCTTGCCCAACTCCCCAGCTGGTAACTTGACACACTCAGAACACTTGCAATAGTGATGCATTTACCAAACTTTCCACCAACAGCCATGTTACAGGTACTATTAAAATGGCTTTGTGAATCACTTTCTCCCGCTTAACTGACAGCAGTGATTCATTGGCACTCTAGGCACATGTGACTGATTTAGCAGAAAAATGCTGACTTCCCTAACATAAACAATTCCTTACATGGTTAGTGCTGCTTGCTAAATTAACCATTAGATTAGAAGTACTCATTAGTAAAAGGTGACTGACTAGGGTTTTTCCTTGGAAGGGGCTTCCTCCAAGAGAATGCAAATCCTCTGCTCCCCATCCTGTTTAGCAACAGAGCAATAAGATGTTCATATTCAGCAGCATCCTAAAATTGCACACAACCTGTCTGGTTGCTAGTTAGGCAAGCATCATGGAAGATATTTAAAATAGATGGGTAAGAAGCCTGATGGTTTGCATGCTTTTATGTGCCTGGTAACTCTTTGAAGCTCCTAGGTAGAAAAAGATTGGCCTGATAAAGCTTTTTACTTTCTTTTCAGTACTGACTTTACCATCATTCAATTGTCAAGGTGGTCAGTTAAGGTACAACTTGCTCCAAATCAAACTGAAATCCCATCTCCAGAGTTACTTGAATGCATTAGAAGATTCATCTGTCTTGAAAAGGGTCAAAACACTTAAAGAAGCAAAGATAAATCCTAAATTGCAATTGAAACCTGTGTGGGAGAAATTATTTTAACGTTGCAATGCAGACACAGAAAAGCAACTTCATAGCTTGTTCTGTCTGGGAGGAATATAGTTCTGAAGACTGTGGCAAACATACAGAACCATATAGTTCACATAATTCACTGCAAAGTCAGAGGGATTAACGACATGAAGGATATCTCCTACCACATCAATGAACAAAGTCCCTCAGTGGGAGCTGCTAGCAAAGAAAGTTTTGAAGATATCTGCAGGCCTGCACGCAACAGGACAGTACTATTTGAGACCCAGCCACAGTGCATTTGGAGAACTAAACTGACAGCCACAAACCACCATGGACCGACTGCAGCTTTCTGTTGAATTAGCTGGGTTTTGTTTACATCTCCTAGGAGGGCTTGCAAGCCCAGGGAGGTAGTTACAAGCCAACTCCAATCTGCATGTGCATACCATAGTGAGATTCTGGATTTGCTACCTTTGGGAACTCAAAGAGATCAGATATTTATATGTTAATGCTTCTTATATGTGTAAGCAGCTTTGGTTCCTACATCTGTGCACTCACCACAGTGGTGCAATAGTTCCTCTGATGTCTGCAAAGAATCAAAATTTCAAAAAAATTTTAAAAAACACCCAACCCTTCCATGTGTTATTAATGCTGCTCAGAGTAGTTTAATAAGCAAGCAGGTTTTGGCCACGGCTTTCTGCAATCAAATTTACTCTTGACCAAAAAGGTGCTAGCCTGGACCTCTAGGGATTTCTCCTAGTAGTCAGCTTCACTCTTATTATGAAAGGATGAATCACAGTCACAGGTTTCTGGGAAAGTCTCAAGGCATGGATTTTGGCTCCAGGATTCCTTCATGAACCTGTCTAGGTGAATGCTGTACAGTATAATTTAGCACCTTGAAGAGACAGACAAGGCACTGGGTGCCAGGCACCCAGAACATACTTAAATATGGGAAGGACATGTTTGCTTCTGTGGAACAGGCAGGTATTAAACTCCAGTGTATCGAGCATCTATCAACCTTGTGTGCTTTGCAGGCAACTCAGATTGATATATATGGTTGTTACCTCAGTATTACACTTGATATTAAGGTACCACCTTAGCTTGGTGCCTCTAATGCAGGGGCTGGAAGTATTTTTGGCTCACTGACACTGCAGACATTTCCCAGCTAACATGTAGGCCCTTCTTTTCCCTGCAGCCCTCAGGAAATTACAGCTCTGGAAGATTTGTCAGCTGTGAGACAGAAAATACTGAAAAAGAAACTCTCCCCCTAAAGCTGCTGGGAAATCCATGGGGCAGGTTTACCCTTCTCTCCAAGGCACTGTGTGGAACTCTTCACTGTCTCAAGTTGTGGGATCGGTTTGAAAACTGTTCGTGTTCAGAAAGTTCATTTACCTTCCTTAAGAGCTGAAGTATCTGATAAAGGGAAGGAAGATGATTGTTTTTATTTTGCTTTTTAATAACATAAGAGAAACCCAAACCTGTGAGAGAACACATAAATGGCAACAGGGCCCTTGCAGGAAACAGCACAAAGCACTATCATGGAACCTGAGCACATTGGCTTTAGCACTGGGCTTTAGCACTGCCTTTTAAGGGGTGCTGAAGCACGTAGTATCATGAACAAGAATCCATCCACAACTCAGTAAAGCTTCCTGCAGTGTGGTCCCTGCACAGAGCTTCTGAAACCTGCACAGATGTGGGGTGGACACCCACTTTCCATCATCAGCAGTGGGAAGAAGTCTCAGGTCTTGAATGCAAATGTTAAATCCCTCTGTTCTCAAAACATATGATGAGGAGTCCTCAAAATTGGCTTTGTTTTCATCCCAATGGACCACCCAGCCGAAGGAAGTTTCTAGAGGGATTGAGCTAACCATAAACTAATGCAAGCAGCCTAACTGTGCTCAAGTTAAACAAATGGCAATGTGCCTAACCAAAATCCTTGTAGTAAAATACAAAGTTAGGTTACTTTTTGTTCATTCAGTGCCAAGAAGAGGCATTTCTCACTGAGAAACATAATAGAGAAGGAAGAAGTGAGGGATGGGGAAAACTGCTAGAAGAGTAGCTTGAAATCAAAATATCATCTGGGAGGTGTTTACCTGAACTATCACCTAATTTAAGGGAGCAGGGAAATGTCTGCCACCTGGGATTATGACTAGTCACAGGCTCACATGCTGAAGCTCTCTGAAAAGAAACATTTCACTGGAGCACTTCACTGCAAAGCATGGCTACTGCAAACTGCATCCATCTAAGCAAGCACAGCCCAGCAAACAAGCAGTCATAGCAACCTATATGTGATTTTTAAGTGGAAAGTACTTGAAACGAAAAACATGCAGTGTATGTAGCTTTACAGAGAACACAATTATTGCCAAAGGTACAAAAACTTCAGAAGCATAAATTACAAAGTCCTACTGTTTAAAAAAAAACATGCCTGAATGGAGGTAGATCAGGTATCAGGGCTGCTGATTTGCTTTCCATTGGCTTCAGACCAAGAGCGAAGGAAGAAAAACAAATTAGGATCTTGAAAAAGTATCAAAATATTTGCCAGTAAAGAGCAAAGCACTCATTTTCACATGCTCTTTTTCATGAAAACAGGGAGGGGGCAGAGTTGTGTGCTCTTCTGAAGGGAGCAACTGCTATTTGCTTTAAAATATCCTGAATAAGCAATACCTGATTTAATCTCATCCATCTGAGAAGGGCGGCCTAGTGACAGAGTAGCAAAGGCTTCTGAGTTTATGTCTGGAGCCCTCTATTTATTTGAGCTTTCTTCCAGGCTCATACTGAATCCATTTCCAGTTAGCCAGGTCTTAGATAGCTCATTAGGTCTACCCATTAAATGGGTCTGGCCATTTAGACCCACAAAGAACTGCCACACTAGCAGCCAGCAGGACACACAACCTGTGGATTTGCAAGATCCAACTGCAACCAAAACAGCTACCCCTTTCCCTGCAAGCCCATTCCCACCCCTTCCTTTAACTTGCTGCCCTGTAGCTGAAAAGAGACCTTCTTGACTTTAATAGGGTTGTTTGGCTGGAGGCTCAGCAAAGTGCCCATCTGGCCAGTGCTCTCCAGCAGGATTCAGCCCCTAGAGTCACTCCAGCCAGGCCACCCAAATGGAGGACCTCCAGTTCTGGGAGACTTGGAGCACTCCCATCTCAGGCTGTATTTGAAGCCCTCTGTGAGACATTACAGGACTACACTAAGAGGGGCTCAAATCAGTGGGATGCACACCACAGCTGCAAACCAGAAACATCTTACTTCTAGGTACTTACTAAACTGTGTGTCATTTAATTATAATTTCATGATACACGACTTTGTCTTTATTTCCTTCCTCAATTCATCTGTAGTCAAACAACTAAATTAAAGATCTGGGTCAATCTGATTAAGAATCATACTGAGGCTGAAAATAGCTGTTTTCCAGACTATAGACTGAGATGTACAGCATTGCTTCAATAAGAGCATAACTTCAGATGCTGAAGATACTCTGCCTCTAAAGGCAATGACCAAGGAGAGCTGTAAGAGCAGGCTGCAAGGTCACAAGTGTTATGCAGGAGAGTGAACAGGATGCAGGAGAAGCCAAAAGCAGAAAATTATTTCAGAAAAGAGAATTCATGGGGGACAGGCCAACCCAAAAGTCTTGGACACATCCCTCACTTAGGAAGACTCAAATCACTAATCTTCTGGCATTAAGGATTCCCTGAAGGAAAATTCACCCCATACTCTCCCAGTTTTGTTCTTTCTTTTTCTAAGCACTTGGTGTTCGGGGAACACCTGGTATTTGGGGTAGAAGGTGTAGGGCTGGATGGTGCTTTCCTGTGACTGTAGGCCCCCTTGATGTTATATTCTCTATGCTGCAAAACCATTCATGAAAAAGTGGTACACAACCTAAAACCAAGCATCAGCTTGCTGGAGTTTAGCCATGCTAAGGAATGCAATAAAACACTAAAATCTGGTATAAAATTCCTTGAGATAACAGAAAAAGTAATATGGACTGGAAAGGTATTCTAATTTTAGACCAGTTTCTCTGTAAGTCTTGATCTAATTCCCACAAAAACCTTAGTTTCATCTCCTGCATATGTTGCAATTTTTTTTTTAAATAGAACTTTTTTTTTAAGATCCCAAATTCCTTCAGGCTACCTACAGAGGCCTAAAAATAGTAGTAAACTTGAGAATCAGACAAAAGGGGATTTAATGCATCAAGGACAGTCTGGGGATGGAGCTGAAGGAAGTGCAGTTTCCAAGGTAGTTGTGCTGAATGTTTGTTCACTCTCCCCCTGCTCGGTTTCACAACAAACACTGGACCAAAGACACTGTAAAATAAGACTTATAGAATCATAGAATGGTAAGGTTGGAAGGGATCTCAAGGATCATCCAGTTCCAACCCCCTGCCATAGGCAGGGACACCTCCCACTAGCACAGCTCACTCAAGGCCTCCTCCAACCTGGCCTTCAACACCTCCAGGGACGGAGCAGCCACAATCTCCCTGGGCAACCTGTGCCAGTGTCTCACCACCCTCACTGCAAACAACTTCCTCCTAACATCCACTTTCAACCTTCCCTCTGACGCTTCAAACCCATTGCCCCTTGTCCTGGCATTACAAGACCTTGTCAATAGTCCCTCCTCAGCCTTCCTGTAGGCCACCTTCAGATACCAGAAGGTTACTCTAAGGTCTCCTGGAAGCCTTCTCTTCTGCAGGCTGGAGAGCCCCAACTCTCTCAGCCTGTCCTCAGAGCAGAGCTGCTGCAGCCCTCTGAGCATCTTCGTGGCCTCATCTGGACCCACTCCAACACTTCCACGTCCTTCCTGCTGTACACAGTACCCCAGATGGGCTCCGAGGAGAGCAGAGCAAAGGGACAGAATCCCCTCCCTTGCCCTGCTGCCCACACTGCTCTTGCTGCAGCCCAGCACTTGGTTCCTGTCTGGGCTGCACGCACACTGCAGGCTCACGTTGAGCTTCTCATCAACTCAGAACTTGTTTTTCCTGCAGAGTTGAGGGACATCTTCTTGCTGCTCCTCCTCTCAGAAGTTATATAAAAAAGCTGGCCTGCACCACTGTAATGCTAATGATGGAACTGAGCTTTCTTGAGGAAATCACAAACTGTGATACAAAGCTCAGAGAGGAAGGACCCACCTTCGTTGTGAGTGGTTAACCATGCAGAAATGCTTGGGCCACAGTCTCTTCCTGGGTCTTAATACAACCAGGAGCCACGCTATGCTCTAACTACTGCTTGTAAAACACCATGAATTCTCTAGAAAAGACAGCCTACCCACAGCTTCACACCTAACAGGAAGTACTCCTAATGTCTTCCCCCATGAAGCAAATGCCAGGACTGGAAGTCCGTGGAGGTCTCTGGCTTCAATGGCCACTGCCATCACCACCTCAACCATCACAAAGAACAGCAGAGCAGGAGTAAAACCTGCAGTGCATTAGCTAGCATTAGGTTGGGCCAGATCATGCCAATCTGCAGCAGGTATCCATGAACAGACACACTGCTGGCACCACAGCAGGGCAAGCAGATTTTGCCCTGTGAACAGAACATCTTCTGCATATGCAAGATGTCTCCACTTGACTACCCTTATAGTATGAAATGTTGAGAGAGGTTCATGCTCTGTGTGAGCTATATCCTCACAGCTGATGGTTCAAAGAAAACAGCAGTCAGAAATTATCCACAGAGAGGAAATATGGAATAAGGAAGCAGTAAGAAAGGCTTGGGAGTGGCACAAAAGCCTATCTCAAGGTTTCCATTCCCCTCTTGAAATTTCAGTTAGGGCTGAAACACAAGGGAGCATGTAGTGCCTTTGAACATCTACCACCAGGAGGAGGAGAAAGTCATCCACAGGCAGATGTTTAGTGGCAAAAAGGACACAAAATCTGGATCCCAACAAGCAGGTTCTAGGATCCTGGGGATCCCACAACCCACAGTCAGAACAAGCTGTATCCAACTAGGTTTTGTCTCCCTTGAAGCTAAAATGGGTGAAAATGTCAGCCAATTAAGCTTTATCCACCTACATCACATGAGCTCAAAAGCCAAAGAGGATCCCAGCAGAGCTCTCTGGGAAGTCTCACTTCAGCAGATCTGAACCCTCAGTGTTAAAATGTTACAAAAACCAGAACCACTGCGTGGGTGCTCCAAAGCCACCCTGTGAATATTAATCACTTGTGCATATTGAATAGAATTGTCTCTCCAGTATTAAAAAGTTCTCTTTCTCAATTATTGGAAAGTGACTCCCACGGTTCCATTTAAAGTTTAAATTTGGAAGGGACATTTTTTCTTTCTTTTTTTTTTTAAAAAAAATTTTCTTCTGTTCTTTAATGTAAACCACATACTTGTAAGGAACTCATGGATAAGGTAACAAAACACGTATCTTTGTGACTGCAGCATCTCCTTTCTGTGATACATTCGAGGATGTGTTTTCTTCAGTGACAGTGGTCAGCACACCACAAAAATTACACTTACTGACAACTTCTAATCAGTTTAGCCTGTACAGAAAAGATGATGAGGTACATATAGTTGAAGATGCATATAAGAATGGCTGGATTTAGGAATCAAACAAGGGCACAAGTCAGTGGCCATGGTCTCACTTACCCTGCACTTGGTGACCCCTGCTTTTAGAGAGCTCCTTGGGAATTAGACTACTCAAAACCCACCTGCAAGTGGCCATCAGGACTTTTCAGTATTTCAGTACATAAGACTAAAAAAAACATGAAAATATAGAATCATAGAATGGTAAGGTTGGAAGGGATCTCAAGGATCATCTAGTTCCAACCCCCTGCCATAGGCATATCCCACTAACGAGCTTCCAAAAGCTGAAAAAAAACCTCAAAGGCAAATACAAAACCAAATTCTTGCGAGGATGGGCAGCAGTAATCTAGGCAGAAACCTCTCTCCTGGCTATAAGGTTCAAATGGATAATTCTGAACAAAGGAGCTACCTCTGCACTGGTAAAGAACAATGGACAGTGACAGGTCACTGGCCTGGAGATAAAGAGGTAAAACTGTGTCCAACACTATATTACATATGGCCCTGGGTCTCTTTTGTGTAGTGTTGCAGTGGCTCAAAAACATAACTACAATTTTGTGGGATCAGGATAGGGGAAGGCAGTTCAAAAGGTTGGAAAAAACATGAAACATGCCTCAGACCACTACATTGTTTTTGTAGCATAAAAGGTTTTACAGCACTTTGGGACACAGGACTATGTCCACGGTGGCATTAGGTGGTTGGACTCAATGATCTTAGAGGCCTTTTCCAATCAAAATAATTCTGTGATCCTACTCTATAAGGATGCATGTGGCAGGCACTGCTCAGTGTGGTCATCAAAAGGGTGACACCCATTGAGACAGTGTTGAAAGACTGAGAAAGGCAGAAGGACATACAGTTCCCCACACTGTCACCAAGTACCAGCTGGCACAGCCCAACACAGTGGTAACAAGCACATTAAGAGGAAAGCAGTAAGACCATCACCTCTACATCTCAGCTTCCACCATCTCAGGTAGGGTAACCACCATGCTCTATTTCACACTAGAAGTGTCAAGTAAAGATGAGCAGAGTGCTAAGACATTGTTGGACTGAGGACTTGGTACACACAGGTTGGTAGCTTTCCTCCTCTCACCCCGTTCAAAGCTACCTAATGAGGTTCACCAGGGAACTAATGAGTACTTTGTGTGCAAATCTGGACTTCCTTTTTGCCCTATGTATCAAAAACATAATGACAGTCATTTCCCTAAGCTTGCTAAAGGTAAGTTTGAGCTAACATGACTTCATTGCTGACAAGTATCTTATATTTACTGTATGCTGCTAGGATTAAAGACTCGGAAGGAATTTTGACCTTTCCAAAGCTTTAATTTTGTTGAATTTATACGTAGTCATAATCACTGCTGAGACTCCTTATAGCCCCTGCCTCCAAGCTCAGGAGAAGCATCCAGTGAAACCACCCCCATAGAGTGATTTCCCTGGGTATGGCTGAGGCCTTACAAAATGCTACACAAATTCATGACTTTCACTAAGTGCCTCAGAGGAATCTTAATGCCAAGATAGGCGCCAAGAAGAAAAATGCTTTGCTGTTCACCGGCGACACTCTTCTCTTTTTCTTAAATGCACTTGAAAGAGGGCTGGAGGCAGCAGTTGCACCTAACAATCTCCATGAAAGCTGTTATGTTCGAGGCTGCCAAATAACATACTTTTTTTTTTTTTTTCCCTTCACTGCTTGTTGTTGTTGTCTTGCTTTTTATCCTGCACTGCCTTGATGGAGCACCAAAGGGGATTTGCGTTTGCACCGCAGAAGTATCTCCAAAAATAAAGAGTTGGGTTTGAAGTACAAAGCCACTGTTGTGGGACACTGCAGCATCTCTTTTAGCATGTCATTTTCATATTCAGAAGCAGCATATCTTCACAGATTGAGCACAGCCAGAAAGTTGCTCAGCAATCCCTTCCCATTATCTCTCACAAGCCAGTGGCAGCCAAGGAGGGGCACACACTCTTCTCACCCTCTAACAGCCCTCCACAATCCCCTCCCATTAGCTCTCACAAGCTAGTGGCCGTCAAGGAGGGGAACATGTTCTTCTCACCCTCTAACAGCCCTCCACACCCTCTAACAGCCCTCCACAATCCCCTCCCACTAGATCTCACAAGCCAGTGGCAGTCAAGGAGGGGAATATGTCCTTCTCACCCTCTAACAGCCCTCCACAATCCCTTCCCATCAGCTCTCACAAGCCAGTGGCAGTCAAGGAGGGGGACACACTCTCCTCACCCTCTAACAGCCCTCCACACCTCTGCAGCCCTGCATCTCTGTTGCAGCACGCTGCAATCCGCCTGATTACACTGCCCAGCCTGGTGTCTCCAATGCTGATGTCCTGCCAGCAGCTCAGCTGGCAGCAGGACACGAGCCTGCTGGCCTCTGACCTTGATGCAACGTGCAGCTTTTTTCTTTTCTGGGTCACGCAGCATGGTGAGCATACACTGCATGGCCTGTGCAGGAGAAGACAAGCAATAAAATCAGGGTTGCTGCTGAAGCATACAATCTGGTGCACACCTCTGACCTGCGCCACCAGATTGTTCTATGTGTGTCCCCCAGCCACGTTTCTAAATTGGTGGCCAGAGCCAGAAAATAGTGCATGTAAAAAACACCAGAGCTAGCCTCTTGCATTAGGTGTCTGGACCACTTGATCTGAGAAGACCCAGCAAGACACATGAATGACCTTTAAATGACCGCTATGTGCCCACCATGTGCATGCCACATGTGGCTTGTACAGGACTTGCAGCTCCTCTTTCCCCTCACTCAGAGCAGCCTGCAACTCAGCTGTAAGCAGAATTGCAGTTTGCAGCAAAAGGCGGTGCTGTGTAACTCGATCAGGCAAAACGCGGCCAATAAAAGCAGGGCAAAACACAATAAAGACCTAACAGCAGCCATCAAAACAAAGATCACAGGACTGGTGTGTGGAGTACTTGAAGGGCACCAGACAGAAAAGTTCATCTTGGCTCTGCGTTTTCTGTTGAAAGAATGAAGGATGAGGGGTATGACATCCTCCTTGGCTAGGAGAAGCAGCATCTTCTCCATCCCTCTACATCTCTCATCATTTTCCAATTTACAAGGAGTACTATATCTTGCAGGACTGGCAGTCTCCTGCAAGGGGACAGCACTGTTTCTGGGTGACATTTTGCATAGATGAGAATATCAGCTCATTAGAAGAGTGAAATTTCAGCCCGGAGAATGTTTACCCTGGAGAGGAGGGGAAACACTTGCAGGTTTCTTCTTTGCTCATAGCCAGAAGAGCGGAGGAGAGCTTACACATGTGCAGGCAGGGGAGGGTGATAAGGCAGGGCAGAGGGGAGACACAATCAAAACGCGCGAGCTCCCTGAGTGGAGCGATCAGTTCTGGCAGCTACCCTGGAAAAAAAAAGCACTCTCAGCATTGCAGAACACGCAGGAAAATCTTTAGCTGGCAAATGCAGATTTATTTTTTTCCAGAGGCAATGAAGAGTAGAAAAGCCCCAGAGCTGCAAGATAAGGAAGGGAGCAGTGATGGGATCAAGCCAGCTCCAGAGACCAATTAGTTCAGCTCTCTCCTGAATAGAGTCCCCTCTGCAGAAAGGGAGTGTTAAAGGAAAATGGGGCCTGCAAGAACCCGAAACATCTTTATCTACAGACACAGCTCGGCAAACGCCACACGCTTCTGTTTGAGATGGAGGCAAACTGCCTTCCTTACCTGAGTAGTTTTTGCCCTTCTGCCTTGCATGCTGTTACTGTGGCTGATCTGTGGGTTGGTGGCCCCTTCGGAAAGGCAGTGGGACTTCCTACAGGGCAGCGTATTGTAATTGCTGTAGGAAGGAGTGTCCTCGGCAGTAACCGATGCCAGCTTATGGCTTCCGATATCCGGGATGTCGGACACTAGATTCCGGCAGTACCCTCCAAAGGCATTTCGCGAGCCTCCGTTGATGGTAGCGCTTGGGGGCTTGGGGGAATACAAGTCGCTCATAGAGTTGGCGCGCTGGCAGGTGACAAGTGCCTGGGGGCTGCCACCAGCCTCCGTCCCCTGACTGGCCTCAGCATCCTTCTCCTCGGCCAAGCCCAGGATTTCCTCGTTGCTTGTTAAATGCTCCTGGCTGAGGTCAGAGAGTGAAAACTCCAGGCTGTCCTCACGCCAGATGTCAGCTGATTTGGAGCGCTTTTTCTTGAAGCTGGCTGTCTCCATGAAGTTTGCCCCGTTGGTCGCGTATCGATGTGACCTCCTGTCGCCCTCCACCAGGAACGGCGGATCATCCCCATAGAGCCTGCTCTCCTCTGAGTCGGGCATGCTCTGGACAGAGGCGGCGGTGAGGACAGTGCTGCTGTCCACGCTCGGAGTGATGGAAGAGTCAGTGTGGTAGGAAACAGGACGCAATCCCATGTCCACACGGTCCACCCAGATTGGACTTCCAAAGTCCTCTAGGTTGGCTTCCTGGGCAAAGGGCTCCAGGCCATTCTCTGCCAGGGACTGGGGGATGCTGGGGGTGCTGCTGGAGCGGGTACTCACTTCTGAGTTACGATGGATAATTTTTCCAGAAGAAGCGTGTCGTGTCCGGCGAGAGGCTTTATTGGAGAGGCGAAGAGAGCGGGAAGTGTGCTTGCGGCCCAGGCTGGTGTGCTTGTCTCCGTAGAAGGCGTGCTCCACACTCTGGCTCTCTGCGTTTCCCATGGCGTCACAGTCTGTAAGAGGAGAGAGTGGGGGACTGGTAAATGAGGTAACCAAAAATGAAGGCGAGAAGAGATATGGATGCCCCCGAGCACCCCAAAGAGCTGCCTTTTCTTTTTTTTAATGAGGTTGGAACTGGATGAGCTTTGAGGTCCCCTCCAACCTTACCATTCTATTCTATGAACTTTCAGCTGTGTTCAGTGCTTTTAGGCTGCTCAGAGCCATGATTTATAAAGGACTACATGTACCCAAGGCATGGAAGGAATGAGAGGATGTCTCTGCTTCATTCCCAGGGCACTGCCTGACAAAATACCTGCACCACAGCTTTTACTGGGTCTCACAGGATGTGTTTTAAACAGCATCAACTGTTGCACAGAATTAACTGAGTCAGAGACCATTTTCAGCAAACTTATAGATACAACCCAGGTAAATCAGTACATAGGAGAAGTTCAGATTATAGCTATGCTGGTGTAAATGAAGAGTGTAGAAGAGAAAAGGACTGAACTGTGAAGCTTGATGTGAACTGGACCCACTTTACCACCAAAGTGAAGTGGAAATCTCAGCTCTGTGCACATTCACTTGACTTCCAGCATTACTTTCTCAACTTGAAAAATCAATAGCTTGTTTATCGTTTATCTGCATGCAACGAGATGCCATAAAGTAGATGGATATACTCCTTTATCTGACATTTCACTTGGTTTGTTCTTTCACTAGGAACTGTGAATTGGAGCACCAAATAGCAAAGTACAAATTCAACCTTTTGGCAGCAAGCTAATGACAGGTTTGATTCCTGGAACAAAAAAACAGTACAACATTAAGCACAGGTACAGAGAGCCCCACACAAGAAAGCTGTATTATGAAAAATAAATTAGCATGAGTGACTCAGACTGTACAAAAATAACCTTTCCTTCCTACTCACTCTGAAGCGGATAGTTGGATTTAAGTGCTTTGATCTAGCAAAGGTAAAACTGAGCTGGTGCATAGGACTGGGTTTCAGTCCCCATCTTCATACCTAGCCTCCTGCATTATTCAGTTGCACACATGCTGCTGTGAAACAGGTTTCCCATTTTGAAGATGGGAGTGATGATGTGGATTCAGCCTTGGAAAACACTGAGGTCTGTGATGTCATTCAACAAATGTCAGGAATATTTTATCAGTAGTATTGGCTCCTTTGTGCTACAGAGCAAGAAGAACAAGAAAAGTAAATGTTAAAGTACATGGCCACTTCAAATTAAATAGGAGATCCCAAACTACACATAACACAATTATATCTAGATAAATAGTCCAGGAATCTTGAACAGAAATTCCAAGACAAAATTTCCTTATTTTGAGGTATTTCTATTAGTCTTGGTTGAAAAAAAAGCTGCCCTGTCAGTAAAACAATTTACAGGTTTTCATTCCTTGGGGCAATTTCCTCTCCTTTAACAGGATGTGCCAACAGGTACTGAGCCAGATGCTGGCAGAATTAATGTGATCATCTATTTCCCCTCGCTATCTACACGCTCACTACCACTGCTGCACAGAACTGAATTAGCCCTACATAAATAACATAGAAAGTGAGGAAACAGTTGTGCTAAACACAGGCACAGCATTTTTTGCACAGGCTGCCCTCAGCACAATAGTAGATGCAAACTTCTGCAGTGGTATTTCTGATGACAGTCAGAGGATGGAGCTTCTCTAGTCTTCTACCCAGCCAAGTATGTCATGTCTGAGGCTAAAGATCTGTTCAGTGCAACAGGCACCTCCACAAATATTTGGGCATTTCTGTATCTAAAACACATATAATTGCATGGGAAGTAAATTATGCCAAGAAATACCTTATGTCTACTGAAATTAGTGGCTGAACGACCATGAAACTTGGTTATCATGCGTTGTCTATAACAATAAATGCACTGAAGAGAGGTCAGGTTTTAATCTTAAAAAAATGGCAGCACTATAAATCCCTAGAGAGGCTTTAGTATTCCTTAAAAGCTACAGCCCTTTGATACAGACTGGCATGGAAAACAAATGTCGTCTAGCTTTTGCTTTTAAAACATTTAGAAGTACAAAACTACATTTTGTCTTCCACAATGATGTCTAAAACCAGACCTCAACACTCCCCATCTTGCAAAAGAAACCCTCTCAGGGTCATATTTGCGACTGCTAAGTCCGAGAACCGTGCTAACCACACTAATTCAACAGGATTTCCACCGGCTGCAAAGCCCATCAGAGAACACAGCCACAGATCGCAAATCTCCAGCAATGCAGCCATCACTTCGGTACCTGAGGAGAAACAGTAGTATTAAAAGTTCTCTTGAAACCTTGAATGAATGAAGAGTGGCTCTTTACCTTCAGAAACAGAGCTGCTGAAGGGCAGGAGCATCCCACACACACCACATTCTGAGGAACGGTGGCTGACGAAAAGGATGAGCAGCACAGTTACGGAAAGCAGCCCCGTGCCACCACCTCGACGGAGCCTCCATGCACGCTGGGCAGTATTTCACTCAGCCAGAAAGTAACAGAACCACAAGCGACTCGGCAAGGAAAGGAGTAGCAGCTCAGGCCGCATCCCGTGAGGAACTAAGGGCAGTCTCCGGGAAGGGGGAAAGCCTTTTCTCTGCAGACGGCGCAGGAATGTTTACTGAGTGATTTCACACAATGAGGAGTATCTGCTAGATACCGGCGAGAAGTGTCAGACTTCAAAGGAAAGAGCTGTCCCTTTCTAATTCCGTGGATTGGCACTTTCAGCGAGGAGGCATTTGCAAATCCCGCAGACGGCTATCTCTCCTGCCCTCAGCCCATACCTCACTCCTGCATCCAGGAAGAGCCCTTGCTCTAATCCCACTGATTTCCCGGGCATTACCTTGCAGGTTTGCATGAATGCTGCGTGCTGGGAGCGAGCGGTCTGCAGGCAAGCAGGGTGCAGCTGATCCAGCTGCAGCAATGCAAGACAGTGCTACCCCCATGGTTTGTCACCATTCTCCACAGTCAAACACACTCAGGCAAGCTGAGTCAGCTGAGGATAACCATTTGTGGAATTCCTAACACCAGTGACTCCTCCTGGAATGGACCTCCATCTTTCTCATCGTCATTTTTGCCTTCCCTCTGCATTCCTGGCTGACTATTTCTACCAGTTACCCCGAACCAAATTCAGGTGCTCATGCAGCTGAGCCTACTAAAACAGCAAACGAACAAACAAGCAAACAAACAAAACAAAACAACAAACAAAAAAAACCCCACACAAACAAACAAGCAAAAACCCAAAAAACAAAAAACCCCAACCAAAAAAAAGGCAACAAATTTTAATTTATTTTTGTTGAGATAGGGAGTTCAGCTGGCACGTGCCAGAGGCAGCACAGGAGTACCCATCTGGGGACGCAGTGAGCTGAGGATGGGACAGCATGGCTGGAGAGTAATGCAGGAGCCGGAGAAGAGGGGGCAGCAAGTGGCACCTCCACTGTTGTTTGGCAGCTGCAAGCTGTTAGGAGATGTGGAAAGGCAGCCCTGAAATGGGAATTCATACTGAAGCAGGTGCTGGCATCCTCAGCTAGAAGGAGCAGGCCCTGGGCAGGGGAGGGAAAACCCAGCCTTCCCCTCCCAGGGGCAGCAACAGATGCCCTGGGGCAGAAACATCTTAAACTGCTCAAGCTATGACTGCCAGATGCTGCCTGTCTACAGTTTAACTGAATTTAGCACACTCAAAAAAACCCAAAAAAACCCAAACCTGTATCAAATTAAGAAAATCAGTAATGTTAATGGGAGCTGCATGGAAATGCTGGTAGGACAAAGGCTCCCCTTGTTAGCCCACTCGCCGAATCCGAAGGTGACTGTAAAAGACCTATCAAGGTACCACCAGGATAAAACATAAATCAAGTGTGACACATCTTGATGCTTTAAACAGGTCTGTCGTGCTCAACCAAGGACTGTGAAGTGTCAAAAATCTGTTTTGAATTATCCTCTAAAGCTAGCAGAGATTAGCACACACAGACCATGCACAGCAAGCAGAACAAGCTGGAAATTTTTCAGCAGAAAATGTTGATTCATCAAAACCCAAACTTTTCAAGGGAACAGACTGCTTTTGATAAAAGGCTGCTCTGCTCCAAGAGGGAGAGATTTGAAAAGTGAAGCAGGGACAAGCACGTCTCCTGCAAGAGGCACCAGCTCAGTGACTCAGTTGCTTGCCCAAGATGCATAAGATCAAGATTCAAATCTGCAGCCCAAGACAGGCAAACAAAGGGGGGCAACTTGTTCCTCCACATCCTCAGGAGACAGCTTGACCATCGAGTTACCAGCTGTTCTGGGAAAGGGTTCTCCTGGAAGGTCTGCTTCTTCCTGGTTCAGATCAGGGGAAACATCAGCATTGTAGCAGTTTTCAAGGGGCTAGGAAAGTCACCTTTTATCCAGCTTGCATGTCAGGAGACAGTAAAGGGGGTTGACTCGTTGGGGTTTTTCAAAGTCAACACTTTAGACTGATACCAACGTTAGGATACCAGCACAGAGAACACAGATCCTGGAAAAAAACAGTATTCCCTACATCAGTTACCCTAAACAGGCAGACTGACCTCTAGATGAACCACTACATTCTTGCTGGATGAATCTGACACAAAATAGTTACACATGAAGATGATCACATTCTAGATGATGGCTGATGACAGCCCCCTCAAAGAATATCATTTTATCTGAAAATGGTAATTATTCCCCAATATTAACTACTCCTTAAAATAATTACAAAACCAAAATACCAATTTCAATTGAAGTTACTAACTCTTCAATTTGCAAAAAGTTGGGCCACTAGACTGCAGGAGAAAATCTAAAATATATTAAGTCTCCAACCAAATCTGAAGCACCTCGCAAGACAACAGATTGCAAATTTAAAATTAGATTCTAGTGGGAGGCCCTGGTGACAAATCTGTATTTTTCTCCTGGAGCAGAGCTTGAAGGCTGTGAGAACCAGAACAATGACTAAATCCACAGCAAGCAATGAGCCCACAGAAATAAATTTCTGCTAAAATCTGCCAGCCAACAACAAAGATTTTTACTGAACTCACAAGAACCACGCAGGAAAACGTACAAGACTAAGAACCAAGTGTGAATGTAGACATTTTATTGTAATTAAAATGCACTTTTTCCCAGAAGGGCAAGAAAGAGGCTGAAATTCCACACTAAGCCTTTGAGTTTCTCAGAAACTCCAGCTGTATATTTAATTGTTTTCAAATCATAACCTTTTAACCAACCATTGCTTTCTTGTAAGCCACACTCACACACACTAAAGCAAGGGATGGACTCCATAAAGGCCCTGCAGGCAATTCAAATAAGAGGAGGAGAGAGGCAGGAAAGGATGTCATCAGTAGCTGCTTGATAGCCATTCCAATGCCTTTGTATTGCTAAACGGTGTAACCATAAACCACAGGCAGCTTATCCATTTTCTCCCCTCCTGTGAATCATTATACAACATGGCAAACTCCTAAAAAAACCCAAAAACACCAC
>VWYK01076878.1:25684-40978 GCA_013399775.1 Semnornis frantzii
AGAGGAAGCATTTAGTTTATACTCTCATTTAAGCCCTGAGATAAGTAATCTGATTTTCAAGCAATGCCAAAGACCTCACACAGATCATTAAGATGGTGCCTGAGATATGCACTATCTAATTTTAGATACCCTGACTTAAGTACTGGGGAGAGATTCCAGAGGTCTGTAGAAAAACAGGCAGCAAATTAAACCTGGGCAAATGCAGAGAGTAGCTTTCACATTTTGGTCACACTTTCTCTGACAAAGAATGAGGTACCACCTCCCTGAGGTACATTACAAGGTACACTCTTTAACTAGTAGAGAGGATGTAGAAGTAACAACAACTTCCGCAGTAAGGCCATAAGGGAAGCACGATAAAGGAAAGCACTGAAGCAGAGGATGTCCTTTTTAAGTTCATAGCATGCCCTGATGAAGTTTTGATACCATTAACTCTGTGAGCTCTTACTTTTAAATCAGAACCTCACAAGATTCAGCCTTCACTGAAATTGTTTGCCAGGGACAGTGTGCTGGGGATAGGAGGGAGAAACCAGCAGCTACAGCAGGGCTCACTTCCTCCTGGCAATCTGCCTCCTGCAGACTCTAAGTAACCAAAGGAGACTCCTCATATCTCTTTTTCTCCTCTATGAAGCATGAATACAGCACTTTCATCAACAGCAGAAAGACACAAGATGACCACATTCCCAATTTAAAAGGGCATTGAGTGACTCCAAGAAGGAAAGTGTTGGTTGATGAAAAGCTCAACATGAGGCTGCAGTGTGAGTGCAGCCCAGACAACAACCGAGTGCTGGGCTGCAGCAAGAGCAGTGTGGGCAGCAGGGCAATGGAGGGGATTCTGCCCCTTTGCTCTGCTCTCCTCAGACCCCATCTGGAGTCCTGTGTGCAGTTCTGGAGCCCCCAGCACAGGAAGGACATGGAACTGTTGGGTGGGTCCAGAGGAGGCCACAAAGATGCTCAGAGGGCTGGAGCAGCTCTGCTATGAGGACAGGCTGAGAGAGTTGGGGCTCTGCAGCCTGGAGAAGAGAAGGCTTCCAGGAGACCTTAGAGTAGCCTTCCAGCATCTGAAGGGGCCTACAGGAAGGCTGGGGAGGGACTGTTGACAAGGTCTTGCAATGACAGGACAAGGGGCAATGGGTTTGAAGTGTCAGAGGGGAGATTGAAAGTGGATGTTAGGAGGAAGTTGTTTGCAGTGAGGGTGGTAAGACACTGGTACAGGTTGCCCAGGGAGGTTGTGGCTGCTCCCTCCCTGGAGGTGTTGAAGGCCAGGCTGGAGGAGGCCTTGAGTGACCTGTGCTAGTGGGAGGTGTCCCTGCCTCTGGTAGAGGGTTGGAACTGGCTGATCCTTGAGGTCCCTTCCAACCTTACCATTCTATGAAAGCCACATTTAGCCAGCAGAAAGCATCTGCTAAACATCCCACACTTCCCAAAAATAATAAAGTTTATTGCCTGATGTGTCAGCAACTCTGCTGTTGAATTGTTGTGGTGGGACTGGGCCAGGTGGAGATTCTTGGGACATCAACTCATCCAAGCCAAAAGACAGGACTATCAGGTTCAGTGTCCACTGAGGGCTCATGCCAGGACTGCCAGAGAGGATGGGAGGAAATAAAAAAGAGCCTCAGGTGAAGAGGCAGCCCCGCTTCACAAAATCCAACACTGGGAATTGTAACTGTTGTTTAATCAGAGTCCAGAAGGAGAGGCAAGTGAGCATATGACCAAGGGCTGCCATTTTCACCTAGTGTGATAGTATCTACTGTCACACAGCAGGTTTCTCAGCCTGGCATATCATAGCCCTCGCTACTTCTTCAGCACACAGAAAGAAAGAAAAGATTCATGCAAAACTCAGCTGTTCTGTACCAGCCTGGCACTGTCAAAGTTAAATTAAGCATTCAGATTTCATCTTGCACGTCCTGACAGAACCTGATCACTCAAACATGGTCACAGAGATGTATGCACACCGCAGTGAAGATTATCTGGGTTTACCGGTTTTAGTCGCGGCTCATACATCACATCTCCTGACACAGCTCTGGTGATAGCTCTTCCCCGAGGGAGGAACATACAACACCAAAGGCTGCATGCTGGGTGTTGTTTCTTTAATTAAAAGGGGGCAAAACCCATGAGGGATGGTAAACCCAGGGGAAGACACCTCTGGGGTTCAGTGGGTGAGCAAGCAGGGTGCTCCGAGCCCTGCCACGGAGCAGGGAAATGGACTGATCAGCAAATGTTTGTCAGAGCAAAAAGTCAAAACTGCACAAGTCAGGCTAAGGTAGCTTTGTGATGGAAAGCTTAAACTTGTCAGCTCTGAGTGTGGGCTCGAAATAAAAGGAACATGTTGCCTTCATTTTCAGTAAGGGCACTAGGGAGTGAGGCACGTGAATCACCACAGCTGAGCCATCTGAGAAGCAAAATATGTGCCAGTCAGCAGGAGTCTGGAATCTGCATCCCAAAACTATGAGAGAAGCAGTGCAAGCAATCACAGGGGTATGGACAAGAATTTTGATATTAAAACTGATGGATCAGGATCCTGCCTGGGACTGAAGAACAAGTGGTCCCAGACATACTCATCTGTCTGGCTTCAAAGGCATGCAAGGCTGCCGAGCACAGCTGAGAGATGGAATGGGGAATGACATGGAAAGAAATGAGAAATGAAATAAAATGCACTATGGATTGTGGCACTCTGATGGCTTTCTCCAACAAGATGACCCATTTTCCAAGGGAGGGAAGGGCAGAAGACATCTTTCCAGGAAACTACCAGTGAAGCTGAAGATTATGAAAACTGGCATAGTAATTACAATATGCATAAAAAATTTTGCAAAGAGGTTGTGTTGAAAGGAAAAATTATCTGCCTCAAGGGACCAGGTCTTTAAATGTTTGCAATGATGACACTCCAAGAAAAAAAAATGTACCAGTGATTTGTGCTGATGACAAAAACCTCGAAGAAATCACAATACAGAGTAGTCCTTTTGACTTGTATTGATCCCAGAAGACTGTAAGCTGCTGGTGTGAAAGAAAAAGTGACAAAAAAGCAGATGTAATCAAAAGATGCACCAAGCAAGGTTTGTCCAGCAGAAACAGGAGTAAATGCTGCCACAGAAGACGCTGACCTCATCTGGAATAACACGTGCAATCTTTGCCATCCATGGCAAAGGTTAATGCAGGCCAGGCTACCTTCAAGGAAAAAAAAAGGCAGACACAATGAAGCACAGAGCTCCACTCTCAAAGGCAGAAAACAATGAGAATGTCTCATATGGCAAAACAAGAGGCTGCAAAAGGACATGATTTATGTTCATGGGCAGAAAAGGGAAGGTTAAAAAAAAAATCATAAATTCAAATAGTTGTACTTACAGTGATTTCATCCTGACAAAAGAAGCAAGGCAAGGTTAAAACAGATTGTGCCTTCCTCCCTCTCCCCTCCACAAATGACCTCTAGACAAGCAGCATTCCCTGGCACTCAGTTCAAGTAGAGATCCACCTAAAAGCAGCCAGCCCCCAGCATGTGCACAGAATCTTGCAGGCCAAGAGAGGTGCACAGCAGGCAGGTCCTCACCATCCCAGTGTGACTGGTGCTGGCCCTGGGAGCTGCAGGTGCAAGCTTGGGTGATACCTCTCTCAGACACGTTGCAGTGGAGGAGGATTGAAGACTGTACAGGTTTTGCAAAACAATTTCTCTTCAGACAGATTAAAGCTTGCCTCTAGAACAACAAAACTGCAGTCAAATGGGCAACAAGTGTACGGCAAGGAGGCAGCTTTGTGCACCACACAGCTTCAGTGGATCCAGCTGCCTTGTTCATAAGATTATTGCTCTGGATTTCCTGAACAGACCAGCCTTGGTAGGATCCAGAAGTAACAGTTGCACTTGTAAAGGGAAAGAGCTCATCCTTTCAATGGATGTGAAACTCAAACTAGTACTGAGCAATAACAAAAAAATAATGCATTGATGCTGCTGAACTACTCCTCCATAGTTTGGCAGGCACAGTGGCTCAAGTTCCCCTCTGGCTTTGCAATCTATGGTCAATAAAGGTAAAATGTTATTGCTGGCACACATAAGACACCTGTAATTAGTGAAAAACATTGCCAGATGGCTAGCAGTGGGTCTTGGACCTCTGAGCTCCTAACATCCTTCTGAGTGCAGTGCCAAAAAAAGCTTCAGTTTTCTTCTTTCGAAAATTATTCAAAAGGTATCACCAGAGAAGGGCTAAGGAGAGGTGTTCGAAATCCAAAGTGGGAATTTTCCAGCACCAAGTTCTCACTTTCTCTTACTGCCTGAATATTTAAATATCATATGAAAAGTATAAGCAACTAATTAGGAGACAAACTGAGGACAACTGTTCCACGAACAGTAAATCAACAAAGCCTTCTATGAAGGTGCCTCCCACAGGAAAGGTAGAAAATGGAGATTTTAGGTTCAACAGATAGAGGACTTTCAGCTGGATCTCCCTAGTTTTGGAAGAGGGACATCTTCTCAAGTATAGGATGTAAAGCAGCATGCGAGTGCATGCAAATGTGCAGGAGGGAGGGTGCAGAGGAGAGCCTTTCTCTGTTCTATTAGTCTGCCTGGAAAATGAAGTTTTCACTTGAAAACACTGAGCAAGTTTAAGTCAGACCCATAGTTGCAGTGATCACTTGGAACCTCATGCATTTGCTTAAGGCCACCTGGGAGCTCCAATGACACACTATCACCAGACTGCACCCCTCCCAAGCTTATAACCAGCTGCAGGGTTTCTTAGCTGTCTCAAACTCTCAAACCACGTTTCAGTGAATAAACCATTCACCAGAAAAGAAAAATTGATCACCTAGCCTGAAGTGAAACATTACTGGAAGGTCACCTAGCAGATCTATTTATTAAAGAGTGCTACAGACGCTGCTTGACTGGAACACAACCAGAGCGCTGGTGAAAAACTGCCTACTGTCAGCTCTGGTTCAATGCCTTTTTTATAAAAGAAGGTCACCAATGAAATGTTCTGCCTTAATATTTACAAAAAGAGTATTCTTCTTACCTCTAGCAGTTACTGCAAGGTATAGGCACCTAAATGAAACATTATCCGGTGCTAAAGCATTCAGTGGGATTGTTTTAGGAATGCAAACTTCTCACGAAACAATAGCTGCACCTCTTAAATAATGCCAGGTTAGTGAAATATCAGCCACACCAGCCAACAAAGGTACAATACATCTACACAGCACTTGATATTTTCAGGAGTAGTTAAGTGTCATTCCACCATTTCAATGCTGTGAGTTGGTATGTGGACCAAAATAGCGCTAAAAGCAAACAACCAGTTTCCTCTTTAAATTTAAAGAGTGGTAGATGATTTTAGTAGCTGAGAAAGCTACTGGTATTTTTTGTGGCACCATTCCCAGCCCAAAAGAAAATAAAAGTCGCGGTAAATGTACACATGGTGTATTTGCAGACACACTGACCACATTCACCTATGCCCGTGTTACAAGTGAATTATTCAGCCCACCTGAGCTCAGAACAGTTCCTGAATTCATCTGACTGGCATCTGTCCAACAAATGGAGTGACCTCCAAGCTTCAGGAAAGATCATACCAACAATGTCCCAGTACTGTTTTTGTCTGTGCACAGCCCTCACGGTGTTACCAGCTGAAGTCATTTTCACTCAAAGAGGTGTTAAAAATCCTATCGGCAGCCTTAATTTCAGGCCTCTTGAAAGACACGATTCCTCCCCACCCCGTGCCAAAGCCGCCAGGGAAGGTGACTCTACTGTGCCTTCCACTCCACCAGCAGCCGAGGCTTCAAGGTATCTCCACACTGATCCTACAGACCTAGAGCAGAATGAGTAACTTACTTTTGGCAGCAAGTGGATATATCTCAAAGACAAAGAAGAAACTATTGCCATTTTAAGGAGAACTTTAAAGGGAAGCCCTTTAAAGAGGAGCCAAATGAGAGACACAAAGGACACCCTTACAATTGAGCTAAACAAAGACTTCTTGGTTTTGCTCTGCTGCACTGTGTTTTAGAAGGCAATGTTCTTCGTGCTGCCTCAGAGGTCTTTACTGTTGAAGTTTGCAGATTGCTAGTAGTGAGTTTGCCCTACTGATGCTCTGGTGATCTCTGGATGTTTTGCCAGCAGAGATGGTCTTGCCATGTTAAAAGATCACCTTATCACTCAGCACTGGTGGGCTGCACGTCCCTTCAAGTAACTCAAGAGTGAAACACAAATATTTCAAATGCAATTTTCCCTTCCACTTGTTTGCTTGGGTTTTTTCCCATCACTTTTTAGTTGTCTCATCTACATGAAAAGGAGAGGGAGAAAATTCATCATTCATCATTTACAGCTTTCAACCAGCTCCTATTAATCTTGCTCAAAAAGGTTCCCCCAAAGGTTAAAGGAGCTCTGTGAAGTGCAGGAATCTAAGCACAGTCTTAAAATTGAGGCCAGACATACATTACAATTATTTGCCAGCACAGCTATGCCAGTCACAAATTTGATGGAGCATGACCTCTGATTATACATGCAAAGGCCACTGAAATACAATTTTAAGGCTAAACCTGTAACAGGACTTATAGTAACACAAGTTCTTATTTTTTCCACAGAGAAAGACAAGCTTAGAATAAGTTCTTCCAGTAAAAAGTGCTGGTTTCGTGGCATGAGAGCCAACCACCTGAAGAAGGCTTTGTACTGCTGCAAGGAGGCTGTAATGGTGCACCACACCAGCAATGCGCTGGCACACATCTGACCTTGCTGCACACCACTCCTGCACCTGCCCTCAGCAAGGCAATGCCTTTCTTCAACCCCCCCAGCAGCCCTGTTGCTTTCAGCTTGCTAGGAGGGGAAAGAAATTCTTCTTTTTGTTGGTCCTTGTTGCGCAAAACTTGGGCTGCTCCAAGGAGCCTCCAGTCATTGCAAGAGGCGGCAACAGAAAAATGCTCCTCTTGTTGCGATACTGCAGCTGATTGTTTCTCCTCTGTGAGGCTGTGCCAAGGGTGGGCTGAAACCTCAGGTCTGCCAGGGGAAGAAGTGTCTCCCTCCACAGTGCTGACACCATCCGTTTCTTCAAAAGGATACTGTCAAGCTTATGCATATCAGTCGCACTCAGAACAAGCTACCACATGAGCAATCCAGCAAGCCTACCACCTGCAGGGTAACAGCTCTCTTGAACACCCTGCCCAAAAGCCTTAGTGAAAGCAGTGGAAAAGTAATGCAGTGGCCTCTGGATCAGGCCTCCAAAGAAGTACTGATGGTTGAGGAGTTGCACACAACACCAAAAATCTTAGCTTGGCTTCTGCTGTGTCTGAACTGCAGTGGGAAATTCTTCCTTGCCTCGTGCACATAACTTTCACCAAAACAGAGAAGTCAGAAGGAAGCAAAGACCAGAAGAAAAAAAAATATCTCTGAAACAAGATGCTATTTCTTCAACTTTTCTAAAAACCATTTCCTCAGCAGCCATTTTTAGCACCCTTTTCCTTGGCCCACAGTCACCTCACCAGCTGGGTTGTGCCTGAGCCTTGAAAGCTAGCTCCACGCTACACTGAAGACTCCTTCTCCCCCTCTCCTTCTCCTCACTCTGGCCCATGACACTGGGCAACCCCAGCGAGGAGGGGAAAGAAGCAAAGGCAGTGAGAGGCAGTGCTGCTGCTCCAGATGCCAGATCCTAGCATTGCCCCAGGTATCAGTCCCAGGCTAGCACATCTCATTTTTCTATTTAAAAAAAAAACAAAGTGTCCTTCAAAAGAAACTCACCGTAAGTATTTTGAAAACACCTCTGTTAACATCTTGTCGTGGTAGGCCTAAGCAGGCCAAACTGGGCTTGTACCTCTCCTGTCTTGCCCAGGCATGTTTTTCTGCTGTCCCTCCTGCTGTTTTGGGGAGAGAAACCACGGGAAAAGGGACAAAGAACCTGGAGCCACTAAGTCTGGGGTCTGTGGCCTGCCCAGCAACTGCAGTAAACAAGGTCCACAGGGTTGCCTTGTGCAAGGCTGTGTTCTGCCCAAAAAAGGGGAAAGCAAACCTATGGCTTCACCCAATATGGCCAAATCTTGGTTAACTGCCATTGGATTGGCTATCCTGTGTCCAAAGGCCCATTAGTCTCAGGCTGTATTGGATAAAAGGAGATGAGCAGGGAGCACAGAGGCCTTTGCCATTCCAAGGTGTGTCTGTGCCTGCTGCCTCCTTGCTCCTGAGCTGAGGCTCTGATCCCTCCACGCATTGGGCCTGCACAGCCGGTGTGACACCGTGCCCAGACTGCACACCGCAAGACATCTGCCTGCACCTGGAAGCCTTCTGCCCANCAAGCGGCGTACTGGCCGCAAAGCTTCTCTGCTAGTTTAAATTGAGTTCAATTAATGTTTATATCTAATAGTTATTTCTAGATCCTATTATAACCTGTATATAGTTTCCATAATGTTGCAAAGAGCCTGTTCTTATTACTAAATGGTGATCAGGGTGATGTGAGTTCTGAATAACAAACTATCTATTTAATAAACTAGATATTAATATTTTGAAATATCGTCTCGCAGTAATTAATTACCCCATCCCTGTAATACATCTTATATCTCTCTCTTTTTTTTTTTTTTTAAAATACCTGAAGTTTCCACAGCAGCTACATTCAGGCAGGATACCTAAAAAGCAACCAAAAGCTTACCCCTCTGTCAGAAATGTTCATTGTTTTAAACTTCTGTCAAACTAAGGTAGCACAGACTGGAGAAAGAACATCTCTCCTTTCAGCCCATCTCACAGGCTGCAGCATCCAATAAACCATCCTTCTGGTAGCATCTCTAAGTTTACAATTAGCTGCCAGTATTTATGTAATCTTACACAGTGCAGCAAACAGAAGTTCACTAACTATGAGGTACTTGTGGAACTTCTGTCAGTTTCTTTGCTCCAGAGGCTTACATTTATAAAAGATACAGAAACCTTTGTTTGCTCCCTTTGTTTGTGGTCTTTCAGACAGATTCACCATTTGCCAGGGTTTATTTCAGGTTTAATTCTTAGATTCTGTACACAAGCAGTAAATCCCTTTTAAAGATAATGAAAACATTTGAAGTGTAACTTAATGTTTAAAAGAAGAGTGATGCTCTTCCAAGCATCACCCAAAAATCCCATGGCACTGGTTAACATGCCAGACGGACCTTGTTTAGCCTGACCACTTACTGCACAGCAGGTCGCAAGGGAGAAGTAATTTAAACCAGCTGTGCCTCCAATGGTTTTGAAATTAAACAAACTACTACAGCAAGGGCTGGAAGTGTGGTTTGAGGCCAGTTTTATTCCATCTCCATTCACCATCAGCTCTGCTTTCATCTGAAAAGTCTGAGTGATCTCACTAGACAGAGGAATGGGGATGGTGGCTTTTGGGCCAGACCTCATTCCCTGGGATGGGTTGTTGGGGCAGGGAAAAGGCTCTGTGCATTGCCAGCCTGAAAGTTAAGGGGTCAACAGCAAGCACTACGATGAGACCTCCAGGGACAGCAACAGGCACTGTCCCCACTGATGAATACCAGTGCTGTTTGTGTGCCACAGCCGGAGGAAAAGAGGCAAACTGTCCCTCCACCACTTTACCCCCTCTGTCTCAGAGGCCATGCAGCAGTCCTGGCAGGAGAGGGCTGTGAACAAAAGAAGCCAGACGTGAGGTCTGGTGCATTGTATCTACGCCCAGCTGTGGGAAACAAGGGAGGCACTCGATTATCATTTCTCACACAGGTTGTAACATGCCTCAACATATTTCTGCCTCTTTAAAAAAAAGCCAAACTAACAAAAAGTCCATGAAAAGGAAGACAGAACCCATTTTTGCAGAGCACCTTTCTGCTCCAGGCTGCAGTCTGTCCCTTCATGTACTTTTCCCAGTGCAACCTTATTTGTGAAACATTTTACACAATGGGCACCTTAAGCGTTCCAGGGAATAAACTTCTCCAGCACCACCGGCAACTTAGGCAGAGACCTTTGCCAATGGTTTCTATACCAGTGGGGAAAAATGCCCTGATGAAATGTGAACACAGAGATCAAATTAATATAAATGGTTGCTTACACAGGAGATGCAGGAAGCTGCAGCTGAACATGCATCCAAGTGCACCCCAAGCTGCTGAGTTCAGGCCTTCAGTCAAACAATTGTTGCAGCACCGAGAGGAGGCATACACAAAACATGCTGCAACCACTTTTTAGCATCTACTGAAACGCCAGAGAGGTCTGCCTGGATGGCTCTAACAGGTGTGTGCACTGGCAGGCAAAAATCTTTGCCAGAATAGCTTAGCTGTGGGCAGGCAGAAAGCCATGCTGTTTGGAGCCATTCATAAAAGCTTCATTTGGGGCACGAAGCATTGAGAAAAACCCAGGCCATGAGGCAGCTAATGAGATCTAGAATGTTGGAATGGGAGGGGAAGGGGAAGGGATTGCAGTTAATCTTCCTAACAAGCAAAAAAGGCTGGGAAAACTCTAGGAAGGTTTTGTGGGGGGATTCATGTGCTCTCACAGGAGCTCAGCAAGGTTAATAACCTGCTTGTCTTACAATGCTGCACATAAATACACCACTTTAGGGCGTGGGGCCAACTTTGGGAGTTTATGCTCAATAGTTCCATTTTGATCTTCATCCTTAAATCTTGACTTTCAAGCGTGTTTTGAAAAGGAAACAAGTCCTATACTTGTCTTAACAAGCAGGCAACACCTGCTCTGGAGCTTTTGGTTTTACTGTATTGTTTGGGATTTGACTCTTGTTTTCTAAAGCCCAACCTAACAGGCTTAGAGAGGAAAAAAAAAACAAAGCCCAGAACCAGTTTGAGGAATAAGAGTGAAACATATTTCATTCATTCACTCTTTTGTTTTCAGGAAACTTACCCTGACATTTCTTTGTCAGTACATCATGAAAAATGCAGAAAATGCAAACACAGGTGGGATGGCTCTTCAAAGAGAAAAGGTGGGGCCCTGCCTTGGCTCCCAGCTTCTTCTGACCAAGCCTGCCTTCTGTTATCTTTTTAATGGAAGTTTTAAGGAGCAGGAGAAAAACAGAAGCATCCTGCTTGTCAAGTGTCATTTGTTTATGCACTATTTCCAGAATCCATTCTCTTTTCCCTCACACAAACCTGATGTCCACTCTCAAGGAATACAGTTAAAAGTTATAATACAAGACCTCAGCAAAGCTCACCGCTGCAGTAATGGGAGTTGGCTCCCACCAATGGAGTTTTTCCTCTATAAACACTCACATGGCTGAAGTTAAGCATTGTACCACAATGCTCCACCAAGGTCGATATTTCACTTATCACTCTGACAAGGAACTTTAATGAAAGAAACAAGATTTTTAAATTATGCAGAATTCCAGGCAGAATTATCCCATAATTCAAGCGAGCGGCTTGAAGCGCAGATCAGCGTGAAACAAGGGTTGCTAGCACACCCATGGGCAATGAAGCCATCCTCAGGCTAGCATTTTTCCAGGGGACTCTCAGACAAAGATTAATGGAGACATGAGGATGGTTTTGAGTTTAACCTGTCAGCCACTGACTGTACTAGATCGAATTATGAATTGTTGATACCGTAAGAACAGCAGTTAGCTGCTTTCTTGCAGCACACATTGCTTAGGGCACTATCCATCAAAATTAAACAGCAAATCATTTTTTTGTCTGCCCTGGGTGGTTTTGCCCAATTAATCCATTAATAGACTTTGAGGGAAATACTCTGAAGAATGGCACATGGTGTGAACAGATAAATAAGATATCCCACTGTACATATTTTCTGAGTTAGCTTGTATTTAAGGCAAGCATCAAACAACAAAACTGAACAACAGTGAACACAGCTGTTAATATTAACATAAAATTAAAAACCAAAAATGTGTAAATTACGTTGACTCCTTTGCTGCACCAAGCCTAACAGGTTGATAAATTCCTGCAGAAATTCTGTAGTTGACAATGACCACTCTTGCTCTAGCTGGAGGTAGGCAAATGAGAATCTGAGGCAGTGAAGTCAGCCTAGCCCATGGCAGAGGGCTGATATCTCAAGCCCAGGTGTTCAAATGCCAAGGCAGCCTGCCCGAGGGGTCCTGACCTGTGGTCACTGCAGCAGCCCGTGGGCAGCCAGAGGGTGTGGAGAGCACAGCTACAGTGGTTACAGTGTACAGCATGCTGCCCACAGGCTGCTTGTAAGGAATTCACACCTCTGCTGGAATAGCTTCTAGAGATCTACTGAACAAAAGATGTTGAAAGCCACTGCACAAAGTCCATGCTACGCACACAGGAATGTGTGGGAATTTACATATAGAGCAGAATAAATCAGGATAAATCACATTCTATGTAAGAACAGAACACTAATAATTTTTATTTAGCTGACATGATACCAAATATGACATCCTGGACTCGACCACAAAGCTGTGACTGATGTCACACAAATTAATCTGATGCTTTGATATACATTAAGATGTTGTTAGTAAGAAAAACCTCAAACTCTCCCAATATTCTCCAAATGAATTTAAAGCAACACTGATGCAACAGCCATCCAGCTTCTCCAGGGAGATTACAGTGCCTTTCCTGAGAGAAGACAAGAAGCTATTCTACATGCCAGCTTTGTGAACAGAGTTACATTTTGAATTAGAAGAGTAATAATTCCATTTTTCATCAGGGAAAATGGAAAAATAATTAAAAACAGTTATGGAAACCTAGCTGAACCATTTGTTGATTTTAAAGAACATTCTTGTGTTGCACTAGCAATAAGTTATATTTAGTATAATTTCAATGCTCTCTCACCAAGAAGAAAAAAAAAAGGCATTTAAATTTACTGTATTTTAATTAGAAGAAGAAAAACCTGGTACAGCTTTATGGATTACTCTGCTGCAAAGAAAAACACTGTAGTGTGAAATCCATCAAGTGCATCTAAAAGAACTTCATCACATTATTCAAATAAAGTTCAAAATGGTACAAATACAAAACTTTACTAGTATAAAGTTAAGGTAATACAGTATTTTCTTTCCCCTCACTCTTGTTTTTTTCTGATTTCAATGCATTGTCTTAATCTTCTCACCTATTAGCAAGGGATCAATCATAAATATCAACAGGAGGGGTGATTAGGGTGCAGTGACTAAACCCATCCCCATGGGTGTACCCCAGTGCACTGTTCTGATTTTAACTGAGGCACACAGGCTGAGCCAAATGGCTTAATGCTGCATGTCACCACTGCTGCTGTAGGGGTGGTAACTTCTAATGGAGAACCAGCAGGGACAGCTGCGGGCAGTCCTTGACTCAGCGCCCAGTTTAATTTGCTATTACAGAAGACAACACCCTCAGCTACCTTTCCTCCTGCGCTTTCAGGACTGAGCATTCACATATGGCTGCTGCCTCAGCCAGATCCTACGGCCTTGTGGCTGCTCCAGTGCAAATGCAAGCTCTTGTCAGCTAGTCAGAGCTTTAGAGACATGAAGAAATATAAACTCTGGTCGCCACACAACATTTTCGGTAACAAAACCAAAGCCAGTTCTACTGTGACTTTGCAGAGAGAGAGATGCAGTGGCATCAATGTACAGTGAACTCTACTAACTACACCTGAACTCCCCTTGCACAGGAAAATCAACTCTACTGGTGTCCTTGGTATCACAAAAACAATCATGCTGAAGAAGGTAAGGGAAACCTCATCCTCAGCAGGGAAAACTCTTATCTGGAGAGCCTGCAGTCCTCCAGGTATTTTCATAGAATCATAGAATGGTAAGGTTGGAAGGGACCTCAAGGATCATCCAGTTCCAAGCCCCTGCCATAGGCAGGGACACCTCCCACTAGTACAGATCACTCAAGGCCTCCTCCAACCTGGCCTTGAACACCTCCAGGGAGGGAGCAGCCACAACCTCCCTGGGCAACCTGTGCCAGTGTCTCACCACCCTCACTGCAAAGAATTTCTTCCTAACATCCACTTTCAATCTCTCCCCTGCCACTTCAAACCCATTGCCCCTTGTCCTGTCATTGCAAGCCCTTGTAAATAGTCCCTCCCCTGCCTTCCTGTAGGCCCACTTCAGATCCTGGAAGGCTACTCTAAGGTCTCCTGGAAGCCTTCTCTTCTGCAGGCTGCAGAGCCCCAACTCTCTCAGCCTGTCCTCACAGCAGAGCTGCTGCAGCCCTCTGAGCATCTTCATGGCCTCCTCTGGACCCACTCCAACACTTCCATGTCCTTCCTGTGCTGGGGGCTCCAGAACTGCACACAGGACTGCAAGTGGGGTCTGAGGAGAGCAGAGCAAAGGGGCACAATCCCCTCCCTTGCCCTGATGCCCACACTGCTCTTGCTGCAGCCCAGCACTCAGTTGCTGTCTGGGCTGCACTCACACTGCAGCCTCATCTTGAGCTTTTCATCACCCCACATCCCCAGGGCCTTTTCCTCAGGGCTGCTCTCAGCCATTCCCCACCCAGCCTGGAGTTGTGCTTGGCATTGTGCCTACCCAGGCGCAGGACCTTACACTTGGCCTTGTTGAATGTCATGAGGTTGGCTTGGGCCCAGTTCTCCAGCCTGTTGAGGTCCCTCTGGATGGCATCCCTGCACATGGGATGTGTCTCATGGATACAGCACTGTGTCAGCCCTCTGAGCATCCTCACAACTTCAGGAGCTGTCTGCCCAACTCCAACAGCACAGTCCAACATACATACACATCCCTGAGAGTAGCCCACTGGTCTGTGAGAAGCTGGAAGCATAAACGGCTGTTTAGTCAAAAAACTTCACTGAATTTCTCTAGGAAATCATGATAACCCAGCCCAGGCATGTGATTTGTATGCCTTACGCTCTCAGGGATCCAGCTTCTCACATACATTTATGTTTAATCTTTTGGGAACTATTACAAGGTCACAATGAAAATAAAATAACAGCTTTCAAGTGCAGCTATTGAGCTAATCACATTCAGCCAGAAACAATCAGAAAGCTCAAGTCCTCAAATCCACGATTTACAGTGAAACAGCTAATGCTAGCAGGTAGCATTTCAGATCCCACTCTGTACTGCTGAATAAATTTGATAATGTTATTGAATGCTGTCCCCTTGGGTAGACCTATTTTCTGCTATTAGCCTGATGAAATAACCTGCAGTACTTGCATCAGGCATGTTCGTGTTCCTGTTTTCTTTACTCTTAGTACTGTTGCCTATTTTCATGTATTCAACAAGATTCCAGGAGAACAGTCATCTAAGCTGTGTGGGGGATGTTTTTCAAAGGAGGGCATGTGCCTTTAGCTCTGAAGCCCCTCTTCTACATTTTTTTTAATTCTGGATGATTCTTTTCAATTGCAAACCAAGAATTTCAGCACACAGCACCCAGGCATTCTGACATTTATCAGTTTATCAAGAGCAGCATGGCCAGCAGGGCAAGAGAGGGGATTCTGCCCCTTTGCTCTCCTCAGACCCC